>JAVLVB010000826.1:100208-115195 GCA_032876305.1 Orestias chungarensis
GTCCGGAGGAGCCGTAGTCTGCCCAGTTTTGCTCTGATGTTATTATCTAGGTTATTAGTGACCAAACTGTCCTTAAACCTACAAAGTTCAGTCCGTCCATAACTCATACGCATAAGGCGCATAAGTTTGGGCTCGGAACCGACGTAAAAACTACGTAACTCAGGGTTTTCACTAGGAGCGTGAGAAGCCGCTGCACTACAGTGCGCCGCCATCTTGTTTTATTTTTATTGTTTTTTATTCTTGATTCTTGATTTGTTCTAGATTAAGTGCCCACCTCCCGTTGTCATGGATTTGTCTATTCCGAATAAAGCCTGTTCAATCCATATCTAGGAATTCTGGGATTGAAAATTCCAACCTTTTAGCTAATATTGATGCAAATATCCTGTTGTCAATGTTCAAAACCGATATTGGTCTGTAGGAACCACACCCGGTTTGGGGATTACTGCAATCACTGCTCATTTGTAGGAAGGCGGTATCTCCCCACATGTAAGCACAAGGTTAAAACAATCCTGCAGTAGGGCATTAAAATGTGTCAGAAGTGTTAATACCATTCTGCTGGGTAGCCATCCTTTCCTGCTGTTTTATTTCCTTTCAGTTTTGAAATGGCCATATTAACCTCTCCACAGATATTGCTTGTATCAATTTTTTATTTTGTTCTGTTCCTATCAATGGTAAATCAAGTGAGGAAAGAAATGTTTTTACAGAGAGCATTTCTATCTTGTGGGGTTAAACATATAATTGGGTATAATAGGCTTCAAAATATGTTTTTCATATCTTTTAGGTAATGTGTATCTTATTATCTGCTGGATTCTTAATTATCTGTATGAACCTTACAGCCTGCTGTTTACATATCCTCCAAGAAGAAATCTTTTGGATTTGGGACCATTTTCATAATAATTCCTAATAACTCAAACTCTTTTTTTCTATTTGATCTTCAACAACCTATTTATTTCTTGCCATATTTCATTGATAGGGTATTGTTGCCAATATTTTTCATATTTTCTGTTTCTAGAGACTTAGGTTTTATGGTAAGCTGTTTCATATAATTTTTGTTTTTCCTTTTTCTTACAAGAGGACCACATAATTAAATTACCTCTAAGATCATCTATCAAATATCCCTATGTCACAACTTACAATTCTGTGCCTATCAAAAGTTGACATAAAAAATGTCTAGTCTTGAATACATATGGTGGGAATAAGAAAAGAAAGTATGTTTCTTTTCCTGTGGGTGTAAATCGCTCCATATGTCAACCAACCCAAATTCCTTGAGCTTTTTTTAAACATATATTGTTTCTGATTGAGACTTTCTAGTTTTGTTAATCTAAAAAAGGGTTTAACTGAATGTTCCAATCTTCTTCTATCATTACCTGGTGGTTTATATACAATAAACAACGTAACTTCTTTATGATCTATGTGCATTCTAACCAGTATATAACACCCTTCTTTATCACAAAATTGTGAGAATATGAAATTCCTTTGTCTGAAAGCAAAATAGCTATTCTTCTTGAATTGCCTTTATATGTGATGAATAATAAACCTTTTTACATCGCATTTTGCACAATGTTTCATGCTCGGGGGCAGAAAGTTTGTTTCTTGCACAGAAAATCTAGTTTTTTCTTTTAATTTTATCAAGAACTTTGCTTCTGTTAATAAGGTAATTTAGTGTAACTATTTTATAATACCTCCATAAGTAAAAAGGAATACAATATACATGTTTCGAAACTCTATATCAAGAGTGCCCAACCAGTCGATTGCGATCTACTGGTAGACCGCTGACTGATCCCAAGTCCACCGTGAGGTTTTGTTGCCAACTTAGCGACTTTGACGCTATATTTAACGAGTGTTCAGACCTTCTAAAATAAAAAAAATAAAAATAAAAAACGAAAAATTACAAAAGAAAAAAAGAAAAGAAACAATTATTTTAATATTTTTTTCAGCCAGTCACACCCGTGTGGGCTTCTACCAGCAGCTGCGCCAGCTGGTCTGCGTGGACGTGTTTGGCGCGGCCGCTGTGCCATGGGGGCGGTAGCGTGGCGTGCCTTCCGCTACATGTTCTACCTGGGGCTGGAGAACTTGCAGCACACGGACTAAATCACGGAGAAGCTGTGGAACACCGTGCTGGCCGGGGAATGTGTGTTTGTGCCTTCCTTTCAGGGAATGTGTGTGTATGTGTATATTTAAATAGTCCTAGTATAGAAATAGTATAGTAGTCGTAGTAAATAGTAAACGTGGTTCTTTATTAAAGCTTGTTTTGCATTTGACTTTTGTTTTTTGCCTTTTACATATTTTACAATAAATTGTTTGGTCATTTATTTTCTGCACGATTGAGTTATTTTGTCATGTAATCTGATTTCAAAGAGAAACGGTTTCAATTAAAGGAATATTTTCATCAGTGAATTATAAATAAAAATTCACACACTAAAAGCACAATCAACTAAGCTTGCATGAAAGCAAAAACTATAATAATTATGTATTTTACAAAAGTTAAGCATTCATCCCAGGTCTTCAATCAAACCATATACAGCAACATATTTTCCTTTTTATAATAGGTATTTTTACTTCTGTTAAGGTTTTTGTACGTTATGAAACACTGCAGACATACTCACGTTATGTAAGCAAATTTGCTCAGTAGCCTATATGCATTCAATGATGTGTAAGCAATCTCGTTTCCCTCCAAATTTTATAATTATGAATTGCCCTGCTGCCTAAAACTGCTTTGATAAATTGAATACTAAGTGAAGTAATCAGTGATCGGTTTGGTACGAAAAGCTAGCCTCCTCCTCCCAGTGCCAGGTCTCCCACTAAGGCAGGAAGTGTTTTCCTTTTATCAAACAGAGATCTGCCTGTTTTTTATCTGGTTTATTTTTCTGTTTGGGTCATATTAAGGTCAGTTATGGCTATTGCTTATCATGCAGATTAGTGTGTGTGTGTTTGAGAGAGGGCGGGTTTGTGATGTGATGTCTAATGGTTGTATGACAACAACAAAGCGTGTAATGAGGGCAGTTACTGCAGGCTGGAAATTATTTGTGGTGGTTTGCAATGTTGACACTGGACTGGTAGAATCTCAGGAGGTCAGCTACTTGAAAAGTAGCTCTTGGGACAAAAAAGGTTGGGCACCCATTCTTTAGATGCTCTGAAAAAATCCATCGGCAGTAAAACAAAAGAACAACATATCTGAACAAATAATTAAAAATTAAGTGAGTCCAACTTCAAACAAGTGAGGGGTGTCCTTAGAGTCCCGAGGGGGCCTGTCATGGCAGCGCCCACCCGTGGAGAAAGCATATAATTTCCCAGACCTATAGTCAAACTAATACTCAATATTTGTCAGGAAATCTGCCTTCTTTAATACCGAAAGACTTATTAAGTGCCAGTGTCCATATCCTTTAACCCTTTAAGTTTTTCCTGGATATATTTCGCCCACGCCTCCCGCCTCCAGCACGACTTACCGCTTGCTCTATCCTTGGCTGGGGTACGGAGGTGAGCGCCATTGGGTCATCCACTCCCCTTTCCAACATGCTCCTCTTCATGAGGTCATCAGATGCATCCTGTGCATTATTGTAGATCCCCTTTGTCATAAAAGACACCCAGTGTGGACGTGTACAGAGTTTGAAAGCGAATCCCTTTCTCTTTTAAAATCTTGCTAATAGGGGTGTACGCTTTACGTTTAGCAACAATATCACTGGGGAAGTCTAGGTTGGATGCCTGTGATGTTCCTCCATGAGTGGGGTTTTTAGTTATTTTCCAATAATTATACCTTCGTATGATTTCATATATAAAGAAAAGGATGAAAGCAAGGTTCATACAGTATAAAAGAAAATGTAACCCATATGAAACAATGGTCTACTAAACCTGTGTGTGTAATTTAAGTTGCAATACCAACAATGTCCAGTAGGGCGCAGTGTTTGGATCGATGTCAGCTTGATCCTGTCTGGTACAGGACAGGAACTTCAGTCTTATAGCAATCCTTTTACTGAACAGAGCACAAAGGAGAGCCCATGAGTAAACAGACACCAGTTATCTGAACACGATTTGCAGTCTGATATAGGTGCACAAGCAGCAGTTTCACCTAGGAACCAACCAGTCCTTATTGATTCTGAACAACTCATTACCCCTGAAATCCAAAAGGTTGTTGTTGAGCACGTCATTAAAAATGTAGAGATACCTTCTCATTGTCATGTCAGACTCCGACCCTTCTCAGGCAAAGTGCCATGTCCTAACACCGAAACCGATTATGACACAAAGCGCAGCAACATTGATTTTGTCCTTTCTGATCCAACCGTGTCTGACCAACACAAAGTAAGGAAAAGAATTGAAAATCTTGCCCCACCTGCCGAAAACATTATCAAGCACTTGGGAACCACTGCATCCCCTCGCGATTATCTAAGCTTGTTGGATTCCGCATATGACACAGAACTTTTTGATAAGTTCTTAAACACCAATCAAAACCCAGGCGAAAAGTCCTCTGAATATTTGTAATGCTTACAGATAGCCCTGAACAAAGTAATTAAAAGGGGTGGTGTGCATGGAAATGAATCTGACCGCCAGTTCTTGAAGCAGTTTTGCAAGGGCTGCTGGAACAACTCCATCATAACCAGCTTGCAGCTCGAACAAAAGAAAACCAAACCGCCTGTGTTTCCTGAGCTCCTTCTTATGTTTAGGGTAGAAGAGGACCGTCAAGTGGCTAAGTCCAACGGAATGAAACAGCATTTTGGTAATTTCAAAAGCAAAGTTCAAACAAACTCACTGACAGTGGATGAAATGACACAATATAATCAATGGTCTGGCGATCGAATGAATGCACTCACAGTAAAAGAAAACCCATCATCGTCCAACAACACACAAAAACTTGAGAAACAGTTGGCAAAACTTCAAGCTCAAATGGCTTCCTTAAAAGCATCTTTTTCCGACACCAGTTGCCATTCAACCCCGAAACCCAACAAGAAACCTGGACCCAAATCTAACAACGCCGAAAACCCCACAAACTTACCTGAGAACAAACTTGTAAAACGTCCACGTCCAGGATACTGCTCTAGATGTGGGGAGGACGACCACATTTTACTTTCTTGCCCCAATGGGCCAAATCCAGAACTAGTTGAGGAGAAACGTAAAAGCAAAAAAAGGAGGCTTATGACAAATAAAACTACACCCCTTTAAACTAATGCCCGTTCCTAATGCCGGACACATAGGGACTGAGCCTAGTCAAGAATGTCCCAAAACAGAACAAAGTCAAAGTAAAGAAAGTACATTCCTGAAATCACAGAACACAGAAAAGCAAGTCCAACTTCCAAAAGGTCTTGTAGGTAAAAGATGTACAGCTAATTGTATTTTAGCAGGAGTCCAATGTAACCTCTTCTGGACTCTGGGTCTCAGGTGAACAGTGTCTCTTTTTCCTTCTACCAAGCTAATCCTTCAGAACATCCTATCCATCCTGTTTCCAGTTTAGATGTTGAAGCAGCTAGTGGTCAGAACGTACCTTATTTGTGTTATGTAGAGCTAAGCTTAAAGATTCCCAAAGACTTTTGTGAACAAGAGCCTGAAGTACCTACCTTAGCATCGGTTGTCCCAGATATTCGCTTCAATTTTGATCCGCCTGTTCTTATTGGTACAAATGTTCTCGATGTAGTTTACAATGCGTACTGTGATGGTAAAAATCCAAATGAACTCTCTCAAGTCTATGGTTATAGACAAATCCTTCTAACACTCAAACTCAGAAACAACTCAAATGGAAAAATGGGCTTCATGACTCTTAAACCGAAAGTGCAGCATGTCATTCCTGCAAAAGATTGCGTGCTCTTAGAAGGCTATGTAAATACCCACAACACTTCCGGGTATGCCATTGTGGAGACTCCTTCTTCATACGTCCTACCGGGGGGAATTTTTGTGGATTGCTGTCTTGTGAAACTAACCGAGCAGCATACGCACTTCCCAATCTTGAAGAGGCCTTTTTAGCCCTCTCAGGCTGAAAATGGTTTAGCAAATTGCCATGGATGAACAAGACAAGCCAAAAACCGCCTTTGTCAGTCCATTGGGGTTTTATGAATTTAATCGTATGCCCCAGCGCATTACCAACGACCCTAGTACGTTCCAGCGATTGATGGAACGGTGTATGGGCAACCTACAGCTCAAGGAAGTACTACTTTTCTTGGACAATATCATTGTTTTTTCCAGCTCACAGGAGGAGCATGAGACACGGCTTGTTCATGTCCTTCAGCAGCTCAGAGAGAACGGCTTGAAACTCTCACCCTCCAAATGCCGCTTCTTCCAAACCGCTGTGCCCAATTTGGGGCATATAGTTTCAAGTCGAGGTATTGAAACAGACCCTGAAAAGGTCCAAATCCTCCGAACATGGCCACGACCGAAGACACTCACGGAGCTCAAATAATTTTTAGGCTTCGCGGGGTACTATCAAGGTTTGTGTAAGACTACTCCAAGATTGTAAAGCCCCTGAATGACCTTACTGGAGGTTACCCACCCCCAAGGAAGAACAACAAAGGTAGTCCTTGCTAAGAAGGACACTATTACAATCCAAAAGAGCCACTGACAAACCGTAGGACAGATGCCTGCCAACAAGCTTTTGAGCAAATCATCGAAAAACTGGTACTACAGGGTTAGGAGCAGCTCTTTACCAAGAGCAGGAAGGCGAAATGTGGGTAATTGCCTACGCTAGTCGGAGGCTCTCACGAAAAGAGATTCCCGGCGCACAAATTAGAATTTCTCGCCTTAAAATGGTCAGTAGTTGAAAAGTTTGAGGACTATTTATACGGTACAACATTTACGGTTATAACTGAGAATAACCCCCTGAAGTACATTTTGTCTGCTAAGTTAGACGCTGCTAGCTATCGCTGGCTGGCGGCGCTCTCAACCTTCAACTTCAACATAAAACACCGTGCAGGCAAGAGCAACCAAGATTTGGACGGTCTCTCGAGACGTACACATGACACGCTCGAGGATGATCCTGCCTCTCTCGAAGAAAGAGAGAGAATAAAACAGTTTGCCTCTCATCATCTGGCAACGTCACCAAGCCAAGACATCATCTCAGCTGACACTGTCAATGTGTTATGTAACCGTCATCTGCTTGACCAAACAGAAAATGACTTGCCTTCTGTTGTCCTCGTTGAATCTCTCGCAATTCATGCCAATGCAGTCCCTGATGTGTATGAAACTGAAATGTTTGGTAGTCCAACCATACCTACCTTTACAGAGGCAGAGCTCCAACAGCATCAACAATCCGATCCCGTAATTAAAGCAGTTATCAATCTGTTGGAAGCTGGTAACGAGCCGATAATAACTCATTCCGACTCTCCCAAACTCAAGCTCATGCTGGAAGAATGGAAAAAACTAACGATGAAAAACTACCTAATCTACAGAACATGGCATCACTTACCAGTTCGTTGCACCGACTTGCCTAAGACCTTCCATTTTCACCTCCCTAAGTGATGAGATGGGAAACATGGGTCTCAAACGAACCATTGATATCATTCGGTCCAGATTTTATTGGCCAAAAATGTCCACCGATGTTGAGCAACGAATAAAATCCTGCGACCGATGTGTTCGTCGGAAGACTCCTCCTGAGAAATATGCTCCTCTCGCATACATCCAAACCGCGCGCCAAATGGAACTGGTGTGCATGGATTACTTATCCATAAAGCCAGACAGTCACAACACAAAAGCTTTTTTGCTCTTAACAAATCTTACAAAATATGCGGTCGCTAATCCAACCAAGGACCAAAAGACCAAAACAGCCGCAAAGTCACTCTGGGAGCAGTTTTTTGTGCACTATGGGTTTCCAGAAAGGCTGTTGAGCGACCAAGGGAGAGACTTTGAGTCTCAGCTCATAAAAGAGCTCCGGTTCTATGAATCCCGGATGACCGACAGAGGCGGTGCTTCAAGGACTGAATGATCATTCTTGCGCATGCGCAGGTCGAGTACTAATGACAACAAAGTCACCTGTGACCTGCCGGGGACCCACGTGACTCTGTATAGTCACATGGCACCCGGCGTTCAATCCCTCAACCTTCTCGCGAGAGCAAGGATTCCGAGGGACCAAGCACTCTGGCAGTCATCCGGGATTCACATCACCGTTGTTACAGTAGTAACTTTCGTTCTATTTCATCCCTACTGACCACCAGAGGCGGTGCTTCAAGCACTGGATGACTTATGTCAACAAGGGCACGAGGAATCGGCAACATCCAAGGGATAACCACCACACTACCCACCCTATTTTGCTGCTCCAAAACTCCTTGTAGGGGATGGGTCACAACCATATTCACCCTGTAAAACCGAGTAAAGGTACTAGGTGACTTCCAGGAGGCACCCCAGTCATGGCAGCAAACGATGTCGACATGCCCCCAGTCATGGCAGCAAACGAGGTCGACATGCCCCTCGCAGAGTGGCACTTCACTCCTACCGGCAATGGGTGGTCCTGTAAGGCATAAGCTTTGGAGAACAAATCGACAACCCAGTGTGAAAGTCGCTGCTTAGAAAGTTCCTGACCATTCCGGGAGCCAGCGTAGCAAACAAAAAGGCTATTTGTCTGTCGGAAGGATGTCGTGGCATTCATATACGCCTCAAGGGCACGAACAGGGCAGAGGGGTTCAGAGGAGCAACCGGTGTCAAACCAGGCATGATGGAGAGGCTGGGTACTGCCTGCTGCCCGTGACACCTTAGGAATAAACGCTACATGAGGCCACAGTGTAACGCCTGAGCCATCAGGATTCCACCGGAAGCAGGGCTCGGCTATCGAGAGAGCCTGCAATTCCCCCACACGCTTTGCAGAAGCCATCGCCAAAAGGAAAGCTGTCTTCATTGAGAGCCATTTGAGGTCCGCAGATGCCAAGGGCTCAAATGTGAGGGACTGAAGAGCCTCAAGCAACAGAGAAAGGTCCCAAGCCGTCGCTACAGGGCGGTTAGGTGGGTGCAAACGCCGAGCACCTCTCATAAACAGTACAACGTCCTTGTCACGGCCCACCGAACAACCACTCAGCCCGACATGCCAACAGGAAATGGCGACCACATACACTTTTAAGGTAGATGGAGACCGCCCCTAATCCAATAAAGCCTGCAGGAAGGTCAGTATGTCAGAGACTGAACACTGCACCGGGTCCTGCCCTTCATCATGGGACCAGGTCGCAAAGGCCGCCGTTCATCGGTCCGTCTGGATCGCTTTGCTGATACCGAAGTCGCAGCCACAGCAAGCTGTTTGCACATTGCCTATCCCGGCGGCAACGGACTAAGCGGCGCAGCGCCTGTCCAGTCGGTAGGCTGCTCCAGCGCAGCCATTCGGTCAGCCTGACCGACCGGGGCATAACACAACAGTTGGGACAAGCGTTATCCGACAGCGCCTCCCGGAGATGTTCCACACCGAGACAGGTGGAACACAAGTCATGCCCGTCGTCAGGCAGAAGCGGAGCCAGACAGGTTGAGCAGCATAAATTATCCAGCGTCCTACTGCTGAAAGGCATAAATAGTCCGCCAGCAACAAGAAGTCAACCCGGGCAGAAAACGTCACTGGAGACTCCCTCGTAGGAAAAACCCCGCAGAGGCTTATGAACTCAGCGTGAGCAGAAACGCTACCGGCGTGTATACAGTAGATAAACAAACTGAAGATGAAGTCATCGCGAGCAGAAACGCCACAGGTGAGTCGGACAATTAACCATAGAGATAAACTCAGCGCGAGCAGAAACGCTACAGGCGAGTATAATAAACAAACTGAAGACGCCACCGGTGAGTCATAGCGATTAATGCAGCAAATCAAAGCGAACAGTAAGCTGCTGCCGAAAAAGAAAAACACTTACCAGTCCTCGCAGCGGCGACCGCCAATCTGGTAAAGGCGAAAAACAGCTTGTGCAGCCCCTGGAGAGCGAGACTTACCCCACCTCCGTCCAAACTTGGTCACGGGGCTACATGCAACAAGCAGTAGGAAAACAGTGGTAGAAACAGAAGCAACCAGCTTCATACGACCAAACGCCCGTACTCAACACACCTGCGTGCGAGAAGAACAAAGGGATTGAACGCCGGGTGCCATGTGACTATATAGAGTCACGTGGGTTCCCGGCAGGTCACAGGTGACTTTGTTATCATTAGTACTCGACCTGCGCATGCGCAAGAACGATCATTCAGTGCTTGAAGCACCGCCTCTGGCGGTCAGTAGGGATGAAATAGAACTAATGTTCGGGCATCAACTTAGGCTCCCAATCGACATTGCTTTCAACATACCTGTCAGCGATGGTGCTCCAAAGTCCCACTCTAAATACGTGAAAATTCTCAAAGCATGCCTGGAAGCAAGCTATCAAATCGCTACCAACAACTCCAAAAAAGTTGCGGATAGAAGCAAGCAACGCTTTGACAAGGCAGTCCATGAATGGGGTTGGTCCAACTCGAACATTGCATAGGGATCTGTTACTCCCTTGTGGTGACTTGAGTGAGGAAGAAGAAAATGAACAGCCCAAACCAACAGTTAGACAACCACAAACTAGACAAAGTCCACCTCAGCTCAATTACGAAAACCCTGACTCTGATGAGGAGTCTTGCTGTTCACTTCCTGTCACTTTGAACACAAATTCACTCAAATATGGGAAATCCCAAAACATACAAGAACAGTTACAGACTTAGCTCCTGATGCTACTCACTTACCTGCTAATCCTGTTCACTTACCAGCTGATCCTATTCCACAGACTCCTGAAACTGAAACCCTAAAAATCTGCAGAACAAGTGAGGAACCAAATCAAAACGATGGAAATGAACAAGAAATGGAAAATGAGAACATACCTGACATGACAACTGGAAATGGAAATTCACTGGATTTGACAAATGGAAATGGAAACTTACCGGATGTGACCGATGAAAGTAGAAACACAAGAAAACAAGGATATGACAAATGAGGAAAATCTCAGAGACGAAGAACCACAGGATGAACTTCTCAATGAAATTAAAAGTGAAAGTGTGCAAAATCAAGAAGACACTACTTACTCTAATCGTAGGTCAGACCGATCACGTCGACCTCCTGATCGTTTTTATTAGACGCAGTTCAGTAAACCCTTAGGCTCCTTTGCCCAGAACTTTCTGGACAGTTTTAACAAAGCACTTGAAGCTTTTGGTCATATTCAAGAGCATGAAGGGACTCATGCTGATTCAAGGGGGGAGGGTGTAACCCATATGAAACATTGGTCTACTAAACCTGTGAATGTAATTTAAGTTACAATACCAATAATGTCCAGCAGGGTGCAGTGTTTCGATCTGTGTCAGCTTGAGCCTGTGTAAGGGCACAGTCAGCCATTTCGAAGCGCACTCTTTGTGTTGGTTTTGAGCAAAGTGAGCTTTACTCTCTGTCACACGGCTGTGAACCAGAGAAGTGACCATTTGTTACTGAGAAATCGCGATTGTTTTTTTTTTTATCATCTTCAAAATATGAAGGCGAGCCCACCCCATGGTGACTGCGAGTGGTGTTGAAAGGTGTGGCCAGCCCAACACATCGTCCCGTGGAACCTGACTGAACTCTCATTACACATTGGATCCAGATAAGACGCAAATACATTTTACACTACCCGGGTAGTCAACAGTTGCAACAAAAAGTAAAACCAACTGAACTGAACTCAAATCATAATTTTTGGGGAAGAGCTCTATTTTATTTTTTTGGTTTTATTTTTATTTTATTGTATATTGGAGTACTGTTGTACAATTTTCAATTGAATTTTCTACTTGGTGGAGTAATAAATCACCAGTGTTCATTCTACTTTAAATTGTGGTCATTATTCTAACATATTATTTCCTCTTCCGAACCTAGTAGATGTTAGAGCTCACTTCATATAGGTCCACACTAGGGGCGCTAAAAAAACATTTAAGCACAACTTCATCGATTGTTGCCTTTAGTTTTAGTTTTATTGCCATTAGTTGTAGATGTTTCAAATATAATTTAAATTTGACAGTCACTTCTAAAAGACTGACTAGGGTTTGGTTCTGCAAATAAGCCTTTGACAAAAGCGTCTGTAGACAGGATGATAATTTCTTTTCGATTTAACATTATTTTATATCCTAAATAAACATTCTAAATGAGTTCAGATAAAACAACAATATAAAAGCCTACTCCTTAAAACTTAAGTCTTTACCAACTAAGCTAAAATCCTCAGTATGGGATGACCTAATGTTGTTTTGATCATTGCGATTTCGGCCCAACTTTTTATATTCAACCTTATTTAGGCAGCAATTGAGAAGAATTTAATGCTTAGTCTTAACTTAGATATACATTGGTAGAGTTAACCATTCTCTGGATAGAGTTAATCCTTTATAATTATCTCTCAGTAGAAAGGTAGTTGTTGTCAGAACCCAGTGTAAAAATGAAGTTTCACTAAATCAAACCTCTCAGTCTAAATGTTTAAATATTAACTCTGATCTTCTTACTCTAAATTCTGAACCTATATTTGAGACCTCAAGTTTTAACCTTATTTCTCCCCCGACACGATATGAAAACTGCTCTGCTGAAGAACTGTCTCACTCTGTCGGTTCATACTGTATGTCAATCGATCTTCTGATGATGCATCTCAAAGGATTAAAGTGTTTGGTAAGTACCTGAATAATATTGTACTTTATATCAATATTACTCTTCGGGCACTCATTATTTTGCAAATGTAACTTTACTCATCACGCTGTTGCTAACCACCCAACCACATGCTTAAGGAAATAGTGGTTAACATACTCGTCTCCCTGTAATATAATAAGTAACGGCAGTAAATTGTTGGTTTGGCTTGACATTTTGTCTGAGTAAGACAAGTCATGCACTTTGTAACCTTATAAACCATGATACAATTATGCTAATCGATCAGTATTACTAGCTAGTCTGTTAAAGTGTTGCCAATGCCAGCAACCCGTCTGTCTAAAGAAAGTTCTATTTTTTTTAATTGCGAAAATAACAGTTTTGGTAAAGTTTATCTTTTTTCCGTAAAAGATATTGAATTGTAGTTTTCGATAGACTGCTTTCATAGACCATGTCAAAACAACACGATGTTTTACTGCATCACACTGAAATACGTTATCGTATTGTATAATTTTTTATGTGTCATATGGTTTATCTTGGGAAATACTTGTAAGTGCCCTTCATGACATGAAAATAACTAACAATATTTTCTCTTGAACCTTATGTTTTTTGAAATGTGAAGATCCATTAATGTCTCTTGGCATTTCTTATGTAAAGATTTCAATAAAGGTTTTGATTATATGAGCGAGCTGCATGATTGACTCACATTGATTTAATTTTAATAATAGTGGTTAAGATAAATTGTTCATCAAGCTATGGTCTATTAATTTACTGAATTTATATAGAAAATGTTGGCAAAGTTACAATGGAATTGTCCAAAATTCCACAAATTGATTAAAACTATGGCTTCCAGAAGTTTCCTCAAGAAGGTTTGTAAACACATTTGAAGCTAAACAGAGCCTTGTAGGCTATTTTAGAGGATATGTAAGTAATCAGGGTCGTAAATTCAGTAGACTTAGTGTCAAAATGAATTTCTTTTGGAGGATACGATAATTCCACTAATATTAGCTTTTAACAAACTTAAAATTAGTTTTTATTGTTGAGAATGCATTATAGCATTCTCAACATTTGTTTTCCTGTTTCTCTTTATTATTCCGCCGTTATTCGGCACTTAACTTGTTCAACATACGTCAACTTATTTCAACAATTAAGATATCAAATCATTCAGCTTGTTTTGGACATTCCTGCTATGACGGTATTATGGTGTTAATATCTTTTCAACTTTTTAAGTTATTCAACTTTTTGTGAGTTTTTTCTCTTATTGAAAATGAATGGCAGATTTTTTTAAATCCTTTAAAAACTTCAACTTTTTTCAGCGCTTACCACTTCAGCATAATTTCAGCAAGAAAGTAAGTTTAACTCTCAGTTGGTAGGTATGTCCGTGTTCTGTCAAGAAGTGAAGACCGTATGTTGATATGTATCAAGTTTTTTTTGCAACGTGCCTCTACGCGACACAAAGTTTCGCAAAAATCACCAAATCTTCACTAAATCTAGAGTGTAGAAGATCCATTTTTTAAAGACACTTTTGTGTTTAACTCCCCCTCATGACTACATTTTTAGTTAAAAAAAAGAGTTGCATTGATTTCAATCTTGGATTTTTTTTGACACACTCGATTCTTAACTTGTCACAGCTCAGAATCTGAAGTGGGTATAGATCTGAGCTGTGGCACAGCTGTACAAGAGAGACCACAAACGCTCCCGATTTTGGAATTTTATCAATACCTATTACGGCTTTCAAATGGGAAGGGTTTGTTAGGAAGGGTAAATTGATGAAAAGCTGGTTTAACTAACAGGTGATAGTGGGTGACAGACATGCCACAGCTGCATGGTCATTAATTCTATGGCGATTTTAGGGGGTCCAGCGCCACCCCTGAAATCTGATTGGCCACCCCTGCGTGCAGCTGAGCTCAGGGCAAAAAAGGACAGAGACAGCATCCATTGTAACTGGATAAAAACGGAGTCAGACAATTAAGAGGTATGTAATGTTTTATTATATTTTATTTACTGTTTTAAGTCCTAATTTGCACTGAATGTGTAGGAAAACTCTATTTAACAAGCTTGATTTAAGTAGCAGCAGTAGCTAAAAGACGAGAAGCAGCTAGCTCGCAGCAGGCTCCTAACGTCAGCTGCTTTTTTGTTGCTCCTATTGGGATAAATGGAATATGAAAAGGATCTGGAATGAAGACTGGCGTTATTATTTTCTGATGTGTGTGTTCAATACTCCCAACAGCAGCTAAAAGAAAAGAACAAGCTTGCTAGTGTTGCAGGATAAACATTCCTGTACTGTTTCTTTAAGTAGAAGCAGAGTCTTAAGGGTTATAAATTTCCTGATAAGACCTGTTTTACTTATCTTCCAGAGCTGGGACAGAGGATGATGGAGGGGGACTATTCATCTGTTCCAAGCCATAAAATTGTCAGTTAGATAACGAGAAAGCAGATGGCTAAGAGTTACTTTTTC
>JAVLVB010000826.1:129699-143556 GCA_032876305.1 Orestias chungarensis
CGTGAATGGTGATCCCTCTATCGTTTGGAAACGGCGGGACGGCTCTGGATACTATGTGAAATAGACACAAGTTCGGTGAATTAGAGTCACCAAGGCCGTCGGCTAAAGTACACTCGGTATGGACGCATGAATGAATGTTTGTATGAGTGATAATTATCTCCGCCTGGCTCTGAACAACTGAAATATGACAGCTCAGCTTTGGTGTCAGAAGCGGCAGATGATGATCAAAACATCACCAAACGTATAAAATTCTGATGTCTGTGTACACTGCAGTTTGCGCTTGGAACTCACACTGACACGCTGCTGACTGAAGTTTGAGCTTGGCCAGAATTTAGTTAAAACATAACCTGATCTCGATAAAATCAGGCTCTAGAAACCACTATTACATAAATGGTCTGACTCCGTAACATACAGACCTGTTAGTTAAAAAATAACCTGATCTCGGGATAAAGATCGGGTACTTAGAAAAACAATTATTAATATTAAATCTGATTCCGCAGACAATCAGACTCGCATGAACTGTTCCTCGTCAGACGTTTAATCACCTTTGATAATTTTTACATGAGCTGACGCGGTACAGACCTATAGAATAAAATACATGACACATAATTAAACGCAAAATATACAATGGAAGGTGGATTTGACAGAAAAAAAGATGATGATGGCTGGGGTTTGTGCCGGACGATCGCAGTGAAGGTGTAATAAAAACTGCGGTGTATGGAGGAACAGACCTCGCTGGGCCGATTTTGCTGGGATAGAGCGCGGGACGAGGCAAGTGAGAAAGAAAAAAAGGCAGAGTACCCGCCACATGATGAGAGATGGAAAAGAACAAAAGAAAGTGGTGTTGGAAGAAAGCGCACGGAGCAGAAAACAGGTGTAAGTCCGACAATTTGGTGACTCTGACGTGATGCAGATCGGTTGTCACAGCGGACTTTAAGATCGAACCATTTGTTCATTCATCCGGGGCCCCAAACGAATAAGGTGAGCAGAAACTGTCAGAAAAGGTTCTAATGACTCGAGCAGAGGTGGAGTTGAATGAATAATAATTTATTGTGAGGGTAGATATAAAACATAAACATGAAACGGGACAATACAAGGAACTACAGGCAACAGGAAACGGAACAACGCGAGACGTAAACCAAAGAGAGCGGAGGCCGGACTACAAAAATGTAAACAAGCATGAAGCACACCAGACGTGGGAAACTAAGATAAACAAACACAACGACACTAATAAAATAAACAAACACAGCTAAGGAACACGGGAAGGGATGAACTAAACTAACAGATAAAAATAATAACAAAATAATAATCACGAGGGGAAGAACACGGGAACCGGGGACTAAAGGAACTAAGACAAACAGAGAACACGGGATGAGACCAGGGGACCAAGGTGAAGAGCCAGGACTAAGAACTAGCGAGCAAGAGACTTAACGGAGACGTTGGGGCCGAGAAACTACAAAGCGAGAGGCGAGGGACATCAGGGGAAGACCTCAGGAAGGACAACAGGGAATGACCACAAGAGATGACGCAGAGAGACGAGAAGGCAATATAGCAGGGAGTGACGACAGGGGATAACGCAGAGAGACGAGAAGGCAAAGCTAGTGACAACAGGGGATAACGCAGAGAGACGAGAAGGCAAAGCTACAGGGAACTACAACAGACGATCCAGCGGTGAGTGAATGAATGAGACGGGCTTAAATACTGTGGAACTGGGGTGTGATTGGTGGAGAAGATGATTGGATTATTGCTGACAGCTGTGAATGAAGGAGGAGTGAAGAGACACAGGAAGAAACAGAACCAAACCAAAACACAGATCATGACAGAAACCTATTTAATTAAATTCTGCATATTGAGTATAATGAAAAAGGATGAATGAATTGATGAAGTAGATCCAAAATACGTCATTAAAATTTTTTGATTGTGCAAGTTGAACAAAATTGAAGGGATAAAATTAAAAGTGTCTCTCTTTGGAAACAAATTTTTTAAATTGTTGTTATGCGATGAGATGCATGCGAAGATATGATGGGATAAAAGCATGGGATGCTTTTATTAAAGAATTTTAAAACCGAGAGTTGGCGTACTACTCCACTTTGCTGATGTGCAGTTTTGATAATTACCAGGAGAAGCAACGGTAGAGCTGTCTCCTTGGAACGTGGTTTTCACTAATATCGGACAGACCCAACCGGGGTCGGTCCTTGACATCTGTTATTTCTTTTAATGGACGTGTAACTTCTGTTGAAAGAAAGCAAGGGTGAGATGAAGAGATGAATACAGGAGTAGATGTGTCTTTCTTTTTTCTTTGGCCTCTTTCTAGATTATTATTTTCTCTCCTTCTGCCTCAGGAGTCAGTAATACAACACACACACATAAATTAAGTTTCCTTGATCTGTCTGTCCGGTCTCAATAAGAGTGTTGGGGCTTCATGGGGGGAAAGTAAAGAAAAATAAAATAACAAGAGTTCGGTAACATGGGGATAGAATAGAATAGAAAGCCTTTTATAGTCATTCTAAACATTAAGCTGTCCAGGCACTGATTTTGCTAAATGAGAAAAACATTTATTTCATCACTTGTTAACAGCACAGGATGCGGCGAGAAAGGAAAAAGTAGGGAAATAACATTTAGAATGAGCAACAAGAAGCCTGGAAAGTAAAAAAAAAAAAAAGCTCGAGCGAAAGCGGCTCCTCCCTCAGTTTCAGACTGCAGCTTCACAGTCTGGTACTTATGAATATGCTAATAACTCCTGGCTAGGAGGAGCCTTCCCTCCTCAGCCTCCATATCCTTCTTTTAATTACAGGAACTATGGTTCGGGGCGTGAACGAGGTGGACATGGGAGGGGTCAACGCGGACACAGACCAAGGAGGCTTGGACGGAGAAAAAGGGGTGGATACAGAGGTTACCATTGGGATGTCTCATGAGAGGCTGCCCCAATCCTCCAACAGGGGTTGGACATTGGATGGTTCCACCCAATCCACAGCTGGTTCCACCTCCGGGGCAGTACTCAAAGAAGGAGTGGTACCCGCCCTCTCAATATTGACACACCTCTGAGGAAAACAACAGCAGGGACCGGCGGATTCCATGCTGCCTATGAAGGTTGGAAAAGTCTACCTAAATTTCTTGGTTGATACTGAAACCACATATTCCACCATTACTACAACACCACAACAGACACGGCTGTCAGAAAGAACTGTTGGCTTCTCAAGGGTTCGAAGCTTCAGAGGGTCAAGGACATGTTATCTTTTTTCGGTCTCACAGGTTACAGCAGAAGCTATATCACAGCTTATATCACACGAGACATCGAAAACCTGAACACCATTTAGGTCTGGGCTAACATGCAGAAACTGCTTTTACTGCTTTAAAACACTAATTTAGCGCCGTAGCGGATTTAACTCTTCCAGATTACTCTTCTATGTTTTACTTGGTTGTTTCTGTCACAAAACACACAGTAAAGGGTGTTTTGTTTCAGAAAAAGGGGGAGTAAGGAAGGCACTGACTTATGTATCAGTACTAATGTATTATATGGAAAAAAAGACATCCTCCATGCACACAACATGCAGCAGGAATAGCAAAACTTATACAGAAAACAGTACACTTAGTGATGGGACACCAACTAACAGTCTTGACAACAAAGCATGGTAGCATATAATCTCACAAAGTTTTACAATGACAGCTTTAAGCTCCAAACATCACCTACACAGCATGAATCAACATGGCAGAAGGAAGAATAGAGGGGCAGTTCGTAAAGAAGATTGTTGGAGAGGTCCTAGGGGCAGATTTGTATTTCCTCCAGGGCTCATAGAAGAATGATTTGTTGAAGCCTATGGTGTGGGCCATGTCAGAATAAGGCAGATGAAAGAAATTTTGAAACAATGGTGGCATCCATTTATGATTGACTATACCGACATGATTGACCCTGTAAGAAGGCACAGGTACCTGCTTGTTGTTATTACAGGTACTCGGGGTGGGTGGAAACAATCCCCACCACCAAAGAAGATGCCAAATCCGTTTGCAAAATGTTGATTGATCACTTGATTCCTAAGCATGGTTTTCCAAAGAGAATAGACTCGGATAATGGTACTCATTTTACAAGCAAAACATTACAATGGGTGGAGAAATCTTTGGGTCTTAAACACAGTCATGGATGTGTGTACCATCCGGCCTCTCAAGGCCAGGTGGAAAGAATTAATCAAAACATCAAAATAAAATTGGCCAAAATCTGTGCACAGACCAAAATGAATTGGGTCGACGCTTTACCTTTAGCCCTAATGTCCGTCCGGAATATAGTAATCCAAAGAGTGGGATTAACCCCACATGAGCTCCTAACAGGAAGAGCGTTCCCTGGACCACACACCAGGTTATTGGGTTTAGAAAATGATAGTATGAAACTAACTCACCGTGTATATTATAAATTACTGTGCAGCCTTGTGTCAGCTTTCTCCAAACAGGTGCTGGAGCAGAACCAACGTAAAAACACCACAGACGACCTCATAGAAACAGGCTGGGTCCTCCTAAAAGTTATCAAAAGAAAGTGGTCGGAGCCAAGGTGGACGGCTCCGTTCCAGATCACCGAGCGGACATCCCATGATGTGAGGCTACAAGGGAAAGCCGAGACGTGGTTCCATTGGAGCCAGTGCAACGCGGCGGAAGAACCTCAGCGCACACTGCAGAAGATACATCAGGAGCTCCAGGACAGCGCGGCAAAACCTGCACCAGGGCCAGCACCAGATACAACAGAAGCAACAGCTCCCACCTTGACAGAAGGGGCAGAATAATCCCCTGGTGGTGAGCACAACATAGACACTGAGGTAGTCTACCCTCAGTGTCGAAGAGGACATCAATAGTGGTTGAAGTTTCTCTCCCACTCAACCCATCCTGCGGGACGAGCCACGATGTCAAATCAAGTCCTGTTTCTTTATTGTGTTTTGGACAATTATTATGATAGCTTTTGCTTTAGGCTTGTGGCATTCAATTTACCGAAATAACATTAACAATCTACAAAATAATCAGACAAACTACAGCCACCGCTAATAACAACAATCAAACCACGGAATACCACTCTCGTACTAAACAGAACACACCTTCGAACCCGAATAAAAAGCATCAATGCTTAGAAAATCATGATGGGGTAAATCTAGAATACAAACTCGGCGACACCACGGCATGGACTTTTGACTTATGCTACGTCATTAATTGCGGAGGGCGAAAGAAAAGACTTGTATAGAGGATATGACGTGTACTTATGTTAAATTAAACACCAGTTACACTGCTGATAATTTGTGGTTGCAATGGTTAACAGGTCAGGCTCGGGAGAGTGCCAGGGCCATGATCTGCCAGGGCCAGAACATCTCTTTACATTACACCGGCATCCTTATTTCCCGACACAGATTCCGTAGGATTTAATTGTGTGATAAACTTAAATCGCATGGCCAGCCCGCCTAACAGTACATCTCTATCAAATATTTTCCCGGTTATCTCCAATAGAACTGGCTCCGGACCCTTCCAGGCCCCTGAAGCAGGTAAGTTCATGTGCTTTAATCAAACAGGCTATGGGATACCGATCACTTATTGATTTAGGATCCAGAAATAATTCCACAGTTTTAGAAGTATTTATCTGTAGCTTATGAGAGTCGCACCATAATACAAACTCCTCTACAGCAGCTTTATGAATGTCGGAGTTGTCTGTTAGGTGACTCAGAATAACAGTATCATCTGAAAATTTTATTATATACTGATTGGGTTGAGAACTAACACATTCATTTGTGTACAGAATAAAAAGGTAAGGCGAACTGACACAACCTTGGGGGGCTCCTGTGCTACTTAACTTAAAATCAGAGAAAACCGAATTGTATCTTTTTGATAAAAAGGAATAGTACCACTTAATTAAAAAAGGATTAACCTTCAACTGTATCAATTTCCTAAGAAGACTGTTTACATGAATGGAATTAAAAGCTGAACTAAAATCGATAAAAAGAAGTCTGGCATACAGTGCAGAGTTCTCCAGATGTTTTAGTGCGAGGTGCATCAGTGTCAAAATAGCATCACTGGTCTCCTACCGTAAGCAAATTGAAAGGATCCCGAAGTAGTTCTCCCAGCACGTCCTCCAGTAGATCCGGTGAAGGTAGCACTCCGTTCTCCTGAAAACTCAGCAACTCGGCCCTGCTGTATGCCAGCTGAGCCGTGTCAACCTACGACAAGCGCTGGGCAGCACCGCCAGACAAGATTAACCACAGCAATGCTAGCTATACAGTTTTCCTCAAGTTCATTCCGCGGACAAGTATCATACAATCCCATACACATCTCTTGTTTGGAGAATATACTGCTAGATCCAACCATGCTGACAAGTGATAAAAACACATTAACAAAAAACGATACAAACAAAACAGCAGGAGGGGCCCCTCTTCCGTGTCACAGCATAGCTGCACCATCTTGCAATAATCATACCATCTTGGTATGATTATTGCTATTCCTATTTTTCCTGTCTGATCTTTTGATGCATCTGAATAAATCTGAACATAATTATAATATTTTTATATGTATTCCTGAACTGTGTATGAATTAAATTTAAATCTTTTTTTATCATTTTTCCTTTTCATGAGTGTTAAATCTACTTTTGCATTTGGTAATATCTACGGTGGTATTGTTGGAAATGGTACTATTGGACTTATTGTTATATTTTTTACTTGAAATTCTTCTACTTTTTTACCAATCACCTACCCAAACCTTCTAGTTTCCATTTTCTCTTTTTGCCAACTTGGTTGTAAAATGGCTAATGTTGGATTATCTGCTTTATTTCTCTGTAAATGTATCCTTTAATTTATTGCTAGGTGTGTTCTTCTCAATTGTAGTGACTTTTCTCCCATTTCTACTTTAAGTACTGCTATTGGTGTAGTTCTTATTGCTCCAGTACATATTCAAAGTGGTTGATGTTGAATAGATGAATTTTTGCTGCTGATGCATATATTATACTGCCATAATCTATATTTGATCTTATCATACCTGTGTATATTCTCTTTTATGACATTCTGTCTGCTCCCCATTCATTTCTTGCCAAAGATCTCATTATGTTTAGGATTTTTATTTATTTATCAATAACTTTTTGGATGTGTATATTCCATTTTTTTATCAAACCATATTCCAAAAAATTTTATATTGTTTACCCACTGGGGCTGCACAGTGGCATAGTGGGTAGCACTGTTGCCATGTAGCAAGAAGGCTCTGGGTTCAATTCCATCTTGGGTCTTTCTGCAAGGAGTTCTCATGTTCTCCCTGTGCATGCAAAGGTTCTCTCCGGGTACTCCGGCTTCCTCCCACAGTCCAGAAACAGGACTGTTAGGCTGACTGGGCACTCTAAATTTTCCTTAGGTGTGAGTGTGTGTATCAGTGGTTGTTTGTCCTGTATGTCTCTGTGTTGCCCTGCAATGGACTGGCAACCTGTCCAGGGTATACCCCTGCCTCTCGCGCATTGTAAGCTGGAGATAGGCACCAGCAGACCCACCCGACCCCAATAGGGACAAGGGTGTACAGAAAATCGATGGATGGTTGTTTACCCACTCTATTTCGTGCTGATATGTTTTAAATTGTTTTAGTTCTATAATTCTTTTTTGAGTAAATATCATTGTTATTCCAACTGAGATTTTAAATCCCCATTCATATGCCCATTTCTCTATATGTTTTATAGCATTTTGTATTTTCTTTACAATAAATTCCACATTTTTCCTCTTTTCCATATTGTGCCATCATCTGCAAAAATTGAGCAACCCATACCCTTCTCAATCTCATCAAAAACATCATTAATCATCACAGAAAACAATAAAGGACTAATTATGCTTCCTTGTGGTGTTCCATTTTCAACATCATATTTTTTTTTATATTCTTCTCCTATCTTAACTTGTATTTTTCTTTCTGACAAAAAGTCTTGAATCCACCTAAATATTTTTCCTGTAATGCCTAGGTTTTTTATTTTAATTAATAATCCTTCAACCTTTAACATGTATGCTTTTTCAATATCAAAGAATTGTGCTTCTACACTTTCTTTATTTATCTTTGCCTTTTTAATTTAATTTTCTAGACATAAAGCTGCATCATATGTATTTCATTCTTTTCTGAATCCTCTTTGACATCTTGATATACATTTTTTATTATTTAAATAATATATTAATCTGTCTTATATATTAATCTTTTTTTCCATTATTTTACACATATTTGATGTTATTGCTATGGGTATATCATTTTCTGGTTTAGTGTTATCTTTTCCTGGTTTTGCTGTGGGTATGATTATTGACTCTTTCCAGCTCTGTGGCAGCTCTCCTTCCCAGATTTTTTGTACAGCTCTAAGATGATTTATTTTGATTATTCGCTGAGATGATCTATCATTAGATACCAGATTTGATCTTTTCCTGGTGCTGTTTCCTTTGCTTTTCTGAGAGCTCTGTTTACTTCTTCTATCCTAAATGGTGTATTTAGTAAATTATCATTTTCTTTATCGTTTTCTTGTAAATATTTATATTTTAGTTTTGTTTCTTCCCTCCCTTTTATTCCCTCCTCGCTAATATTGTTTGTGCCATGTATTTTACTAACGGTTTCAGCTAATATTTCAGCTTGATCTTTTTCTTGAATTTTGCGTCCTTTATCAGTATTGAATATTGGATAACCATACCCTTTTTTTATTCCATTAATTTTTGTTTTTATCATTTTCCATATTTTTTCAATTTTTGTCTCTCTTCCTTTTGTATTACAAAAATTTCCCCAATAGACTTCCTTTGTGTCCTTAATTGTCCTTACTGTTGCTTGGTTTCTTTTGTAATGAAATAAATAAATAGGATTCTTTTTAAGTGCTTTAAATGCTTTATTTCTTGATTTGATAGTTTGATTACATTCATTATTCCACCATGGCACCATCTTTCTTTGGTGCCTTCCTCCTCTTTTTTTTAACGATTGTTCTTTAGCTTCTAGTACAATATCACAGATATTTTAATTTATATTGTTTACATCTGCCTCCATATCTACCTTTTGAAATTTATGATCACTAATTCATCTAAATTTATTGCAATCTGCTTTATTAAAGTTCCATGACTGCATCCTTCTTTGTTACTCTCTGGTTTTATTCCTGTTTTAAATCTAATCGGGTAATGACAGTACTTTTGTCAATATCCCATTGACAACTATGGACAAATGAGTTTGACACTACTGTTAGATCTATGACTGATTCTGTTCCTGTTCTTATATTGATTGTAGTTCCTCTACCATCATTAATACAAACTAAGTTTTTAATTTCCATAATTACTTCGAGTTTCTGACCATTTTTTTTTACATAACTTTTGCCCCACAATGTACTATTAGCATTAAAATCCCCACACCATATTATCTCTCCTTTTAAATAGCCCATTAATTCATCCATCGACTCTAGAGATTTTTATATATGTATATATATATATATATATATATATATCATTATTATTATTATTATTATTGTATTTTTTTATCCACAGGGGGTCTTGTGTAGGCCCCAGAACCCCTTGAAAGTAAGGGAAGGAGAGGGGGGGGAAGACATGCGGCAAATGTTGTCGGGTCCGGGAGTTGAACCCGCGACGGCCGCGTCGAGGACTCAAGGTCTCCTAACGTAAAAATGGAATGGATGTTAAAGCTATTGGCCGATAATTTTCTGGTTTTGATTAATCTTTTCCTGGTTTACGAATAGTTATTATTACTGCTTCCTTCCAACTTTTAGGTAATTGTCCATCCTCCAATATTCAATTATACAATTCCAATAATGCATGTTTAGATATTTCAGTTAAATTGCTTATCATTGTATAACAAACCTGATCTTTTTCTGGACCAGGTCATTTATATTTTTTAAGGGCCCTGTTCATCTCTGATACTGTAAACAACATATTCAGTAAATCATTTGAATTTTCCACTTCCTATGATAACTCCTTATTCTATAATTTTGTCTTTTCTCATCCTTTTTCTCCCCCTCTTCACTAATATTTTCAGAACTAGGAATTTTTACACATTCACCAACATTTCTGCCTTCTGTTTATCTTCCACTGCTGTCATTTCTCCATTACTTAGAATTGGATATCCACTAGTTCTGTTAATCCCTTTCATCCTTTTAATCATTGTCCAGACTAGAAATGTCTGTTTCTCTTCCAACTGAATTACAAACATTTCTCCAATAATATCAGTTTGCACTTGTAATTACTCTTCCTACATTTGCTTGCAATTTCTTATATTCATTCAAATTCAGAAAGTTATGATTCCTTTTAAATAATTTAAAGGCTTTATTTCTTTTTCATATAGCTTCAGTAAATTCTGTTGTCCACCATGGTACTAATTTCCTTTCCCCTTTCCCACCTTTCATCCTTATAGTCTGAGCAACTGCTTCTAAAATACAATTACATATAGCAAGATTTAAATCATCAACACTACCACTTTTATCTACGTTTTGTATTTTTATTTCACTAATAATCCTAAATGTTTCCCATCGGCAGATCTGAAACACCATCTCTTCATCCCATTTATACAGTATTTTTCAATATGTAACTTTATTTCAATTTTAATTGGATAATGATCACTCCCTATCATTGTTTTAATAATTAATTTCTATAAACACATACTTGCTATTGAATCTGAAACTATTGTTAAATCTATTGCTAACTCTGTATTATCTCTTACATTAATTCTTGTTCCACTCCCATCATTTAAAACTACAAAATTTTTATCACACATTATTTCTTCTTCATTTCCCCATTTTGATCATTGTGATTGCCCCATAAAGAACTATGTACAATAAAATCACCACACCAGATCACTTTACCCTCTAAATTATTTCCTAGTTCCTCCATTAAAGATGGAAGTCTTTTACATGGGTTATACAAATGTATTATTTTGACTTTCCCATTTACTGTCCATATTTCAATAATAATAAATTCTCTCTTCCTTTAGCTATAACTCTAAATTGAATACCCTTTTTTATAAATACTATACACCCTCCTCCTGATCCTCCCTCTCTGTCTCTTCTAACACTTTCATGTCCTTTAATAACAAAATCAAGATTTGGTTTAAGCCAAGTTTCCTGAATACAAATAATATCAATATCTTCCTTAAAATCTTTAATAAATCCTTTAAACTCTAGTCCATTAGCAATTAGGCTTCTAGCATTTCACTGTATGATAATCAAGTTGTTCTCTCTTCCTGTCCTCCTACCTTCCCTTCTTCCATTAATTTCTTATTTAATTGCTTCAGGATATATTCTTTATACTAAAAAACCTTTCTGCTCCTTTCACGATTATTTTGATTTTTTTCTGTTTTATGTTTAACTTGATCTGTACAATTAATTACATAAGCAATGAACAACATAATCTTGTCAACTGTCACCTCTGTGTCTTTTTTAGTCTGTCTTTGCTCTGGAGTTTGACTCATTTGAACTTTTGCTGTCACATCGTTTGTCTTCGTCACTCTCTTTGCTGCTTCTGCATAACTTATATTAATCTTGACTTTGACTTGTTTGATTTCTACAGCTTTTTGTCTTACACATCCTCCATAAGTCACCCTGTGTTGTCTTCCACAGTTACAACATGAATCCTTTCCATGTTTGTATTCATCATATCCATGCTCCTCTCCACACTTTGGACATCTTTTTCTTTATGTCCATATCTCTGGCATTTGAAACATCTTAGTGGAGGAGGGACATGTGGCCTGACAGAAAAACACACACACACCCTACTTTTATTCTTTCTGTAAGAGCCCCAGCTTGAAACTCCAACATCACTGAAAGACTTTCCATTCTTTTACCTTCAACTGTTCTCATCAGTCATTTGATTTTGCTCACTTTACCCCCATATATGCTGCGTCTGAACTTTTCCAGATCTTCACCCACCGGAATACCTGAAACAACTACAAACTACAGTAGACTCTCCCTAAATCTTTATTTCTTTCACCATCTTTTTACAGATGCTCTGAGTGTTCATCACTTTATTCTTCTACTCTTCACTTCCGATTATAATCAGTAGATTTCCATCTCTAAGAATTTTAGCAAGTCTCAGCTCTCCAAACCTTTTATTTAACTCTCTGAACACTTTCCTCCTCCTCCCTAAATTTTATAATCATTCTGGATTCCTGTCTAAGAATCCTCTTAAAAATAGTAGTGTTTTCATCAGAGTTAATGTCTTCCAGGCTTCACAAAATCTTCTTTTTTACTTCCCTCTTTTCTCGACCCTTTACCACTCCGAACAAGAGTCCAATCCCCAAAATCCATCTCATCATCTCCCTCATCCTCAACCTGAGATGCCATAATGATCCAGTCACAGACCAGTGACCAGGTCTTTGCTCTCACTCAGTCCGACGTTTTCGTAGCTTCCTCCTCCAGTCCTTTCCACCTTCTCCCCAAATGCTTTCAACAGAGGGCTTTGCATTTTAACAATGCTTGGCTATGTATAATTGGCAGAACAAGTGGTGATTGGCTAATTAACAGTCAAGCAGATGTTTCTAATCAACCAGGAAGCAGGATTCTCTCTCTTCTTCTTCTTGTTGGATTTTATTGGCGGTTTGCAACAAACTTATAGTAGCATCACCGCCACTTACCGGTATGGAGTGTGGTTCGTGATGGTCTATGAATAAATTCTATATATATATATATATATATATATATATACACACACACACAAATACACTTATACATAACTATTTATTCTACCCCTCTATATCATTCATACATTCACACACACCTCTATTATAATCAAATTCTATGAAATAATTTTGTCCTTTTTAAATATCTAATAACTATTTGTATTTGTTTACTCCCCAAATTCTTCCTCAATATATCTAATAAATTAATCTTCTCTTTAATATGTTCAAATTCCCTCTTCATATAACTTCTTTCTCTTTCATACCCACGACATTCTAACATAACATGTTCAATTTTTTCTAACGCTCCACAGTGTTCACATTTGCCAGTATTATGTTTTTTCATTTTAAAAAGTGTATTATTTAGTGCTGTATGTCCAAACCTTAACCGTGTTATTACTGTTTCCTCCTTTCTATTTCTTATACCATTTCTTTTTTCTCCTACTCTCTTCTGAATTCCATAAAACCATCTACCTGTTTTTTCTTCATCCCACCTTTTTTGCCATTTTTCCATAACAATACTCTTTGCCTCAGATGTACTTAATTTAACTGTAAAACTAATAGGATTTTGAATTGCCCTCTTTGCTATTTTATCTGCCCTCTCGTTTCCTTCTACTCCAATATGTGCTGGAATCCACACAAATATAACTATTACAACTATATTTTGTATTCTGAATAATGTATGAAACATTTCTGATAAGATGTCCACCCTACTATCTGACTGATTATATTTTAAACTTAATAATGCCTAACTGGAGTCTGAACATATTATTGTTTTTAATGGTTTTATGTCTTCTACCCATTGTAATGCTAATAATATTGCCAACATTTCTCCTGTGTATACTGATAATCCGTCTGTAACTCGTTTTCCTATTTTTATATTGAATTCTGGTACTACAAAACCTATTCCTATTTTTCCAGTTATTTTTGATGCATCTGTATAAATTTGAATAAATATATAATAGTTGTTTAAATGTATCTGTACTGAATAACTGTCTACAATGTAAGATTTATCTTGCTTCTTTTCTAATATTGACATATCTACCGTTGCTTCTGGTAGAATCCATGGTGGTATAATTGATATTGGTATTGTTTGAGTAATTTCTAAATCATTTATTTTAAATTCTTTTAATTTCTTTTCAATTGTCCATCCAAAACTCCTCATTTCTTTCGTTTCTTTTTCCCAACATGGATTTAAAATTTCCCAGGTTGGATTATCAAATGTACTGCTTTGTA
>JAVLVB010000827.1:9336-24078 GCA_032876305.1 Orestias chungarensis
TATATTCCTATTTTATTTATTTTACTTACTTTACTTCGATTTTATTTATTTTAATTTTATTTTATTTTTTAACTTATTTTATCTATTTTAATATTAGCTCTTGGGTGGAATAGTACCGTGAGTACATAATTTCGTTCCACTTCATGTACCATCATGTTTGTTGAAATGACAATAAAGAATCCTTGAATCCTTGAATCCTAGTTTGGGATTTTTTACAAAGGTCAATAAAAAATGACTCAGATGAAGAGATTAGTTTGAAAAGAAAAGTTTGAAAGGCTGAAAAGATTAACAACCTACATTTTCTCACTGTCTAAACTTTCAATAGGATGGAGTCTGTCATGTTTGCATTTTTATATTTTCCTTTCATTTCCTTACATTTCTAATAAGAGTAATGTACCTAGTTGTTATTATGACTCTTATTAGAAAAACAATTTTGAGAGGCTTTTATTTTGACAACATGTTGGATAGGAAGTTGTTAGAAGCTTAGCTACAGGAGTCAGTTTGACCTTGCCTTTAGTGGAGACAGTTGCCTTTCTCTTCCACTCTTAATTTGCTACAGTTTGTTTCCATGTTTGTTCAAGCAACGTCTGTGAGTATTTTGTTTTTGTAATTGGACATATTTCTAGTATATTTCATGGTAATTCATACGTTGATGTTAATAGGGTAAAACTGCAATTAAAAAAGGTATTTTCACAATGTCATAGCTAACACATGGTGAAGCTTAGCTAATTTGTAACTTGTGGAATGGTAAACATTTATATCCATGTTTCTTTCAGGTATTCATGTTTCTTTTGATGCTAGAGGGGTGGGCATGGAACAGGGGCTATAAATTTCCTGATAAGGCCTGTTTATTCTCTCTCTGAGGAGCTGAGTCCAGAGGGGCACGGGATGGGGGCTATCCATCGATCTCTAGCAATAAATCTGTTAGTTGGGGAGTGTGAAACCAGATGGCAAAGTTGTACTATCTTTCTCCTGTTTATGCAGACTGATAGGGGTCAGCGAGGAGGGGGAATAACGGTTTCTGCAACAGTTTGTGTAAATCACATGTGATTTGTTTTATGACTCTGTATACTCCCTACTTTCAATAAAATAGCCTGATGCTGGGCTGAGCCCTCAGACCTGATGGAGCTACTGCACAGAGAGGTCCCAGGTCTCCCTTCTGCAGAAGGTATCAGTTTAAAATTCGCGAGATGGTCTTTTGCTGAGCGGATCTGATCTTGTCTTTTATTTGAACATTGTGAGAACCTGAATGTGCTGCCCTGAGATCAACCAACCTGGGGAAGTCAAGGAGGACTTCAACAAACTCATGTCTATTCATGTGCAATTCTTGATTTATGTTTTGTATATGTTTGTATTTCAGTTTCACAAATTAAAACTATTCAGTAAAATCACAAGAAAGAATCTTCTTCTGTGGAGTAGCTGAGTATCTGTTTAGCTGCTTGGATAGCTAACTATTAGTGAGGCCAAGACAGTGAAAAGACGGCATCACAGCAAGCATGGAGCAGCGCGGTTTCAAAGCTAAGTGACGGACAAACTCACAAGTGGCTTCCATTTACTGAACTCTCTTTCAAACATTATTTAAATCATGGAGCGCAGACCTACAGCGAGATTTGAGACTCAATCATTTGCATCTCATGGTGCCCAAGCTTCAGTTAGCTCCAGATCTAGCATAGTGTTTTTGCAAGCTAAGGCGAAAGCTGAAGCGGCTCAAACTAGAGCAACGTTCATAAAAAAGGAAGCAGAAATTAAACTGGAGCAAGCACGTCTTCAAGCCGCACTGGATTTGCTCAGAGCAGATGAAGTGCTAGAAGCAGCGAGAGCAGAAATGCAGGTGTTAGAAGCTGGATTAATGGAAATGGGCTATGAGATAAGGAGTAATGCCTCTAGTTCAGATCTAGAAGAAGCTAGAAAGCAACTTGTTGCCAAATATTTGCTGGAACAAAGGAGTGTTAATACAGGTGCCACACCATACCAGATGAAGAATGCAGATGTTAGCATGCCAAATCTACATCTACATACAGATCTACAAGCGCCAATACATCACACAGCTGCTTATTATGGCCCGCCACCTCTTTTAAGCGCCCCGCGAGATAACAGTCCACTACCTCGCTCAAGCAATGGTCTTCCTACTGTACCTGCTCCGCGGTGTTTTAGCCCCAGAGTTTCTGACCATACAGATTACCAGCCTTGCAATCTTACCAGTGATCTTGCTAAATTCCTAGCTCGGAGCCATATAGTAACATCAGGACTCAGTTCGTTTGATGACCAGCCCATAAACTACTGGGCATGGAAGGCATCATTCAAGAGCGCAATAGCTGGCTTAGACCTGTACGCAGGAGAAGAGCTGGATCTTCTTGTGAAGTATCTAGGCAGGGACTCAGCTGAGCAAATCAAACGAATTAAAGCCAGTAGCATCCGAAACCCGCCAGCTGGATTGTCATTAGCCTGGGAATACCTCGAGGAGATGTATGGCTCACCTGAGGAGATAGAGCACGCGCTTTTCTTAAACGTAGAAAAGTTTCCCAAGGTTTCAAACAACAACCCACGGAAGCTGCGTGATCTAGCAGATCTATTGTCAGAGCTGGAGTATGTAAAGCTAGATGCCAGTCTACCAGGTCTGTCATACTTAGACACTGCAAGAGGCAAACACCCCATAGTGGAGAAATTACCTCACAACATTCAAGAGAAGTGGATATCATATGGTTCAAAATACAAACGCACCCATCTGGTCAGCTTTCCACCATTCTCTGTGTTCGTGGAGTTTGTTCTCATAGAGGCTAAAGCACGCACAGACCCCAGCTTTAATCTCTTTGCTTCTTCGTCTACACCTGCAAATACGAAAAAGGGCTAAGCAAACTGGTCAGCTAAAAAACCTTTAGCGGTCCACAAGACGCAAGTCTCTTCTACTGGAGAGTCAACCAGTGAGAATGAGAACAGTGCAGTGAACCCAGGTGAAATGTGCCCGATCCACCAAAAGCCTCATTCGCTCAAGAAGTGTCGCGGGTTCAGACTCAAGACAATAGATGAGCGTAAGCAGCTGCTTAAGAAGTACTCAATCAGTTTCCGTTGTTGCTCCTCTAGTCAACACTTGGCTAAAAATTGTACTGCTGATATCAAATGCACCGAATGTGAGAGTGATGCTCATGTATCAGCACTCCACCCCGGTCCAGCCCCTTGGTCATCCAAAGCATCTCCTCCCCCAGCAAGTCATGGTGGGGAGGGTGACAAAGCGGACAGCCAAGAGGTGACTTCAAAGTGTACACAGGTGTGTGGAGAAGGAGTAAGCCCACGAGCATGTTCCAAAATCAGCCTAGTCAATGTGTATCCCACAGGATGCCAAGAACACTCCAAGACAATGTACGTCATTTTGGACGAGCAGAGCAATCGCTCTCTTGCTCGCCCCAAGTTCTTTGACATCTTTAAGATCAAGGGATCTTCACATCCGTACACATTGAAGACATGTGCGGGGCTAACGGAGAAGTCAGGAAGAATGGCTTGTGGGTTCATCATAGAGTCAGTAGACAAGCAGCTGAGTCTTTCCTTACCTACTTTTCTTGAGTGTGATCACCTCCCCAGCAACCGCTCTGAAATACCTACGCCAGAAGCTGCCCGCCACCACACTCATCTGAGGAGTATTGCGGATGAAATCCCACCTCTTGATCCCAACGCCGAGATCCTCCTCTTGATAGGCCGGGACATCTTGAGGGTGCACAAAGTCAGAGATCAGATCAATGGTGTGGACAACTCCCCATTTGCACAGAAGTTGGATTTGGGGTGGGTAATTGTCGGAAACGTTTGTCTTGGATCCACCCACAGACCTCTCGAGGTGGATAGCTTCAAGACCACGGTGTTGGAAAATGGTCGTACAAGCTATTAGCTGCACGACAGCTGTGCAGTGGTCAGATCAAGGTGAAGGAAACCTTTGTAGAGAAGCCCAACAGTCGTCATCAGCCAGCGCTTAGTCGAACATCTAACTCCATGACACTTCTCAACAGTGAGAGCCTGGGTCAAGGAATCTTCAATCGGACCTCAGACGATCACAAACTCGGACCCTCAGTTGAGGACATGGAGTTCCTACGAATCATGGATGACGAGTTCCATCAAGATGACGCCAACAACTGGGTTGGTTCCCTGGCTTTCCAGTCGCCGAGACGGCGGCTACCTAAAAACAGACAACTCGCCTATGACCGGCTCATGTCCCTACGACGGTCATTGGACAAGAAACCTGCCATGAAGACTCACTTCTTGGACTTCATGGAGAACATTCTCAAGCGACAACATGCAGAGATCACACCGCCACTCCAAGCAAATAAAGAGCGCTGGTAACTACCTCTGTTCGGAGTCTACCATCCGAAGAACCCAGACAAGATCAGTATCGTCTTCGATTCCAGTGCAGTCTATGATGGAGTGTCTCTCTACGACGTCCTCATTACAGGCCCCGACCTCAATAACAGCCTAGTGGGCTTGCTCATGAGGTTCAGGAAAGAAGCAGTTGCTGTCACAGCTGACATTGACCATATGTTTCATTGTTTTGTGGTGAAGGAGGAACACAGACTTCCTTCGCTTTTTGTGGTACCAGAACAATGATTTGGCATGGGAAGTCACCGAATATCGAATGAGAGTCCACACCTTCGGTAACAGTCCCTCACCCGCCGTCGCCATATACGGCTTACGAAGGGCTGCTGAAGAAGGGGAAGCGGAGTTTGGTCCTACAGTGCGTAGATTTGTTGAACGTGATTTTTACGTGGATGATGTGCTGAAATCCTTCAGCACTGAAGAAGAAGCCATCAGTGTTGTAAAGCATACTCAACAAATGCTCGCAGCCTCCAACATCAGGTTACATAAGCTCATTTTCGATCGGCCTGCAATCCTGGAAGCCTTTCCGCCTCATGATCTTTCTCAAAATATTGAAGATTTGGATCTGTTTGCGGATGACCTGCCTATCCAACGCAGTCTTGGATTGTCCTGGAACATTTCAATGGACAAGTTCACTTTCCGTATCACCTGTGAGCAGAAACCCTTTACACGAAGGGGGGTGCTGTCGACTGTGAAAAGTGTCTACGACCCGCTAGGGTTCCTAGCCCCAGTCACCATTCAGGGCATTCGACTGGGACTCACCTCTCCCGCACAACATGGAAGCCGAGTGGATGAAATGGAGAGACTCATTGCGAGACCTAGAAGAACTTCAGATCCCACGTGTCTACACGCACATTTCTACATCAGGGGCTCAGCAAAAGGAGGTTTGCGTGTTTGCTGATGCATCAGTGAAAGCTGTGGCTGCGGTGGCATACATCAGAGTCTCATCTCAAGAAGGGCATGTAGAGACTAGGTTTGTGTATGGGAAAGCGAAGTTGGCGCCTCAACCTGATTTGACGATTCCGAGGCTGGAACTCTGCGAAGCTGTGCTTGCCGTGGAGATGGCAGAGATGATAACTGCAGAGATGGATGTGACGTTCGACGTAATATATTACACCGACAGCAAGGTAGTGTTAGGATACATCCACAACCAAACACAGAGGTTCTACGTCTACGTGTACAACAGAGTCCAACGCATACGGCACTCTGGGCAATGGAGATACGTACCTTCGAACTTGAATCCAGCGGACTACGTCTCTCGCTCTGTGTCAGCGGCTCTTCTCAGCAGCACGACATGGCTCAAAGGACCAGCCTTTCTCGCCAAGTCATCTCTGCACCTCTCTGAGCCTAAAGAGACTTACGACCTTGTCGATCCTGTGGCAGACTGTGAAATACATCCCCAGGTGACAGCAAACATTGTGCACATCCCTGAAGATACTGTCCAGCCCGAGCGCTTTAAGCGCTTCTCCAACCTAAGCACTCTGATGAGAGCAATAGTGCACTTGATCCACATTGCTCGCACCTTTTCTCACTCTACTCCCACCAACAGCTGCAGAGGTTGGCACATCTGCGAACCCTCAGTAGAAGAGATGGGACGAGCCAAAGTGTGCATACTGAAGAGTGTTCAGAGAGAAGAAGAACTCAAATGCATACAAGAGAACTTAAACATTGCCTCTTGAAGCAGCCTGTGCAAACTGAATCCGATTCTCGACTCCGATGGACTATTGAGAGTTGGAGGCCGCATAAAGCACTCAGGCCTAGAGTTCAATGGCATCAATCCCATCATTGTTCCCGGCCGTCATCACCTATCAGTGCTTCTCATACGTCACTACCACGAAGCTGTGAAACACCAGGGCAGGCATTTTACAGAAAGTGCCATCAGGTCAGCTGGCTTCTGGATAGTTGGTGCAAGGCGAAGCAAGGCTAGTCTTATGTTCAAGTGTGTGACATGCAAGAAGCTGCGGGGAAAAACAGAACACCAACAAATGGGAGACTTACCAGCGGAGCAGCTACAAGTAGCGCCGCCCTTTACATACGTTGGTGTTGACATTTTCGGGCCATGGGAGGTTACTTCACGCCGTACTAGAGGAGGACATGCTAATTCCAAGAGGTGGGCAGTGATGTTTTCATGCATGTGTACGCGAGCGGTGCACATCGAGTTGATCGAGACGATGACTGCCAGTAGTTTCATCAATGCTTTGAGACGTCTCTTCGCTATTCGAGGTCCTGCACGGCAAATCCGTTCCGACTGCGGGACGAACTTTGTTGGTGCCTCACGGGAATTGCAAATGTCCAGCACTGCTTCATACTCTGAGAGCATAGAGAGATACCTCAGTGACCAGAACTGCACCTGGGTGTTCAATCCACCTCATTCAGCCCATATGGGTGGAGCCTGGGAGCGGATGATCGGGATCGCCAGTCGCATCTTTGACTGTATGCTACAAGAGCAAAGAACACAGTTGACAAATGAGGTCTTATCTACACTTATGGCCGAGGTAGCTGCAGTGATGAATGCTCGACCACTCATCCCAGTATCGTCAGACCCAGAATCGACTTTGATCCTCACTCCATCCATCCTCCTGACCTTGAAGACGGGGTCAGTAACTCCTCCTCCTGGCAACTTTGAGGGTGGGGTCAGATACAAGGAAGAATGGACGAGAGTCCAAAATCTGGCTGACATCTTCTGGGGCAAGTGGAGGCGCGAGTACCTTCACAAGTTGCAGTTCAGACAAAAGTGGCAGGACAAGAGGTCCAACTTGAAATGCGGAGACGTAGTTCTACTCAAAGATTCTCAATCAAAGAGAAATGAATGGGCCATCGCTGTCATTACAAAAACTTTCCCAGGGCAAGATGGACTAGTCCGGAAGGTCGAGGTGACTACTGCGAGGGATGGAGACAAAAAGACTTTCTCTTGTCCGGTCACAGAAGTAGTGTTGCTTCTGTCCGAAAAACGCACCAGCAATGTAGATGGTTAAATGTGGGTTCTTACAGACCCCAGGCGGGGAGTGTCATGTTTGCATTTTTATATTTTCCTTTCATTTCCTTATATTTCTAATAAGAGTAATGTACCTAGTTGTTATTATGACTCTTATTAAGAAAACAATTTTGAGAGGCTTTTATTTTGACAACAAGTTGGATAGGAAGTTGTTAGAAGCTTAGCTACAGGAGTCAGTTTGACATTGCCTTCAGTGGAGACAGTTGCCTTTCTCTTCCACTCTTAATTTGCTACAGTTTGTTTCCATGTTTATTCAAGCAACGTCTGAGTATTTTGTTTTTGTAATTGGACATATTTCTAGTATATTTCATGGTAATTCATACGTTGATGTTAATAGGGTAAAACTGCAATTAAAAAAAGGTATTTTTACAATGTCATAGCTAACACATGGTGAAGCTTAGCTAATTTGTAATGTCATTCATGTGCAATTCTTGATTTATGTTTTGTATATGTTTGTGTTTCAGTTTCACAAATTAAAACTATTCAGTAAAATCACAAGAAAGAGTCTTCTTCTGTGGAGTTGCTGAGTATCTGTTTAGCTGCTTGGATAGCTAACTATTAGTGAGGCCAAGATAGAGTCCATTCATCTAGTTGGTACAGTGACTGGTCTAATCTATAGGTTTACATACACTGTGTTAATCCAGAAAATATATATGTTATGTATATTTTAAATTTATCATGGCGTTGTTTCTAAAACTGGCCAAAAAGTTCTAAAAAATAAAGGTTTTGAGAAAAGTAAGAACAAGTAGCCAAAACACTTTTAGTTAAAGATTGTGTGTTTGGTTTTACGGACTGGGCCATCTTTACCTCACCCTAAAACACACCAACAACAGGCCCTTAGAAAAAAAGAACCCGGCCCAGATAACATGCAGAAAAATTTTCACAGCAGGATAAAATGTTATGGTTAAGGTTTGCTTAATTGATCCCCAAACGGGGAAATTCAGTTGCCATTGACATGTAAAACACATTAACAAGCAAAACCCATTCACACAGGATTCTGCTATGCATAATCACAATACTGCCACAACATTATAGAACAACAATATCAATAAAAGATTTGTTACAAGAGAAGAAAAAACAAGTATTCACAGCATGGAGTGAAAACTTCCCGCAGTCAAAAGTGTGGGTCGGATCAACAGAACATCAAAGGTGCGCTTAAATAGTATCTTATCAATCATATAAAAGCAGTTTTATCAGTGCCCTGTCACACTGCATCATTCGTGATGTTCAATATTACTTAATGTAAGAAGTGCTCATTGAATGCAGACACAGCTATTTATTCAAATGAAAATGAGTGAGACGCGGCTGTTCTAACCTGCTGACAGGGATTTAAATTAACATGTAAGCTAAATGAAGAGTATTTGTTATCGCCAACATCAAGTTGAGTTCAAGTGCAAACAATTCCTGATTTAATTGTGGATTTGATCTGCTGGGAGATAATCCTTGGCATGCGCTTCATTTTAAACATTTCCATGCATTCTGGAAGGATCCCTATGTTCAGAGCTCTGGAGTGAAGAGAGAGCATCGATGTTTCACATCAGTAAAATCAATTCAACTCATTCAGTTTATTTGCTTAGCACAGATTCAAAACGCATATCAGTTAATGGCAGTTCACGATCCAAGTTTGGAAAAAATGCATTAAATCCAGATAATTGTTAAAGTTGAGATAAGATTAAGATAATCCTGCAGTCTAATCTTGGAGTTGCCTTTCGTAGCACAAATTGTATTCATTATTATAGTAGCACTGTTCTCTTCAGATTCACAGATTTTATTTCACATTCTAAAGATATCCATAGAATGTTACTTGAAAACTCTTAAATTGAAGTTATTAGTAAGCATGGGAATATGTGGTTGTGTATTTAGTGTATAAACCTCTTGGACAATAAATATAGTCAATGGGGGAAGGAAAGCAAAGGATCAAGCTTGAACATTGTGTTTCTCTGTAAGACAGGCCTCTGTTTACCGATTGAAATTAGGACAGGAAGGTTTGGAAGGTTATTGACTGTGCTTATCCAGAGTGATTATGACCTTGGTTTGTGAAGGTTTAAAGTGAATAAATAAATAAATGATTGTGATAAGAAGGCAAAAATTCAATAATTCATATGGTCTGAAAATGATCTTGATTTGTCATTATGATGCAACGACTAGATCGACCATGCAACCTGACTGGAGTGAAATAGGGTTGTGATATATTTAACCATGATCATGCTACCAGTGAATTATTTTCATTTAATGTTAAATATTTTCCCACAAACCTGCGAGGTGCAAGTTGACCATAACAAGAAGAGGAATCCAAAATACAGAAAACGAAACACCTGCCATGACGAACTGGAAAGTGAGGCAGACATTGGAGAGACCTTTTGTTTTATTCTCCGTTAAATATAATTTAAAAAAAGTTTGACATCTGAATGTTTGTAAGTTCATGAGGGAAACATTTGTAGTTCCTGCTGTTTGACTGGAAACACACTGTACAACCAAACATGTAACACCTAAAACCTTGTCAGCTTCTGAAAATCAGTAGATTATCTTCAAATCTTAAAGTATGGAATCAGAAAATACACTTACAGTCAACGTCAAGCATTTATTTCTAAACTGCCAGTCAGCACAAGTAATTAAAATATGCCATGTCAGGGCTATTTACATGAAAAAAATATTTCTTTATTGAAAATAATCCACGTTAACACACCAAGTTCAGTGCATCAAGTTCAGTTTATTATTGACTTATTTGAAACAGTTAAACCCTGCAGACTGCCCTATGTCATTGACTTTGAAAACTTTTGCATATGTAATTTAAAACCACATATTAAACTGAGTCATACCCCCTGTCAAAATGTCCGGGAAATTGACTTTGCTTACATTGAGTTCTTCACTCAAAGAAGCCACGTCAAGGAATCAAGGAATCAAGGAATTTTATTTGTCATCACATCACATTTGGTACATGAGGTGCGACGAAATTCTAATCCCCTGGTCCAGTTTACACACTGATAGCAATTTTAAATAATATAATAGCAATTTTTAATAATAATTTACCACAGATACATGCATAGGTAGGAAACTTGGGGTTTGGTGCCTCGCCCAGATGGATACTGACAGCACAGGCAGCAGCTGGAACCTCCAGGGATTCTTCCTTGATATCCTTGTTAGGACTGTATTTCTTCATTTTCATATCTTGCCTTCCCTGACTTCTACCAAAAGTCTCATCTCCTGAGATAAACCTTGTCTGTAGATGGACACGGCCGCATTCTTTTGGATCCTTAAATACGCCGAATTCCTGGAGTAGCATCTGCTGGATAAACGCTCTTATACGTATCCCTAAAAGTTTAGTTGCCTTCATTTTGAGGTTTTTCAGTTGTTTCAACAGCAGGAACCAGGAGGAATTGACTTTGCTCCTGCAGATGTTTCTTGCCTCCCACCTGTTGGAGAGTTATTTGTAAATTAGGTTAATTTAACCAGAACTCCTTCACAGCGATGGCAACGGTGGAACAAGTGCTCACTAGGTAGGTAGGTAGGTACTTTATTGATCCCAGAGGGAAATTAAGGCAAGGTAAGGAGGTAAATACTTTTATTATAAGCCCATAGTAGTTGAATAGCTTTTTTCTTGATAAATAAATAAATAAATATTTTTAAAACTTTTCCCTGCTCAGTTTTACTTTTATCTGGTACCTGTTTGTTTCAATTATCTGAAAATTGTATTTGACTTTCAGATGCTGTATGTTCTATTTCTGCAATTACTCGTATGAAACCCAAACCAAAAAATATGTTTAGAAACAAAAATATGACAAGTTTAAATTCAGAAACAATGGATTTAAAAATGATCAAAATGATACACAATATGAAACTACACCAGGATTTAGAAAGAGACAAAGAAAGATGTGTATTTTTTTTACTGATATATCAAGCTTGACATGTTTGCCATCATATTCTTAGCTGAACTTTGTATTTTATATTGATACAAGCATTCCAAACATAACATTATCACTCTTAGTAAAGTTCAGCTGGGTTCAATCTACTTTGCTCTTTTTTTTTGTTTTTCTGTCACACTTTTAATAATTCTTTATTTCAAAAGTATATATTTAAAAACATCAGCATTATTGGACTTTTGCTGCAACATTTGGGTCAAATTTACACACATTTTGAAATGTGTGGTATTCACCCACGATGAACGGCTTCATTTTTATAACATATCCAAAAAACTTTGCGGCTTGAATTAACTGAACTTTAGTTTAACGTAGTATAGTGTTAGGCATACAGAAAGCCAAAGAAGGAGGGGGAGATAGTAAAATGATGTGGTAATGCAGATCTGCTGAGTTTTGCTACATGACAGAATCCATATTTGTTCAAAGTTACTTAGTTTATTGTGCTGGTTTATTTGTACCAACAGTGTAACCAAAAATCAGTTTATATGTATAGCACCAATTTACAACTCATATCATCTCAAGAGTCGTCACAAAAACAATGACGTGTTTCATGATAGAAACTAAGCATTCGCTCCATAAGTCAACCTTACTCCCACTTTTGAATTTTGAGTAAAACATTCGGTCCGCACTATAATAAATATGAACAAAAGCATGAAGGACAATTTTGATTTGGTATATTTTAATATTATATCCACACATAAACAGGTATCAACAAGTATATTCTACCTGACATATTAAATGTGCTTACTACGTCAGGTAGAATAAACGTGTTTTAAAAGAACTTTGGCTTGTTATTTTTATCACAAGGTTTCCAATGTGTTCCCAACAAGATTATGCGTAAGACACTAATGAGACAATACCTGGCAAGATAAGAGCACATATTTTATTCGACATATAAAAGCAATAAGCCTCTGTGTTATCTTTATCTTGTCCAGTGCTCTATTTTCTGAGCTGATGTCCGATTCGGAAACAAGCTCTGTGCTTCACAGTTGCAAAATGTGAGATTGCTTCTTTTTTTTTACAGGGAATGATTTAAAATCATTTCTCCATTTGTTCCTTGAGAACTGTGATTATCTCTGAAGGTAATTATTGCTAATCAGCTCTCTGATCTGTGTCGCAATTATTAGATTATACACATTGTCTTCCGTGTTCAACATGATTAAATTGAAACTTGCTTAATAGGTGAAATTACACATTTTACTTTAGTGTCACAAGTGACTAATTCACTTATTTAAGGTTGCAACAGTAATTATTTTCTCTATAACTATGATTATATTTATAATAATTCTATTCCTACGCAGATTGCAAACAGGTCTATCACTGATATAGTCGCCCTTACTTAGACAAATGTATTAAAGTCTGCAAATTTTGGGTTATATTTGTCAGGAAAGAGTGTGTCTTTAAGTAGAAACTATAAATAAAAAATCCTTAAGAAATAAGAGTTTTCCCCTATTTTACAATTAATTATTCAAATCAGATTCTTACGATATGCTTGTGCTGCAACGAAATATATATGCTTATCATTTTGACAAACAAGATCTCGTATTAGAAGATATCATGCGCTCTGAAATCAAAATCTTAAGAGCATTAAGAGTTCTAAATTGAGATACAACAAATGAATAAATAAAGATGCTTGAGTCACAGACAAAACTAACAAAACAAAAAATAGTTAAGAATACATTTAAACAAGAGCTACATCGGTTGATCCAAAGTTTAAGACCATTAGCCTTTAAGTTACAATTTCAATTTAATTCATGTAATCTACTTAACCCAGATTGAGGAACCCATTGACACTGAGTCCAACCCAATAAATATAGCAGGATTTTGTTTTTCTTCCTTTTGGATTTTGTAACGGAGACACAAATTGTGACACTGGAGCAGAAAACAAATGTTTAATTAGTTTGGTTTGTAATTGTTGTATGTTCACTGTAGAGAAAGAAAGGTACACGTTTCCGATATCCTCCAGCGTTGCAAGACAAGGTTTTTCCACTTTGAGGATTTTCTGAGTGACAAAGTAGCGGAAGAAAACTCAAGTGGCTCACTTAGTCGTCTTAGTTCTACCACCCAAAAAACTATAGGGATAAAAAAAAGGCCATATTGTTTAGAAAGTATCCACAAGACATTTATGTACACCAGTGCCATTTTAAAAACTCTCATGGTACAAAAAGTATATACAGTTTAATCCATTGGTTTCCCATAAAGACTGTATTTGATTGTTTTGTGTTTGTGTGTGGGTAGGAAATAAAACGTGTGCTGATGAAGAAATGAACTGACCAGATACATTAAGAGAAGAAAGTAAGGAAAAAATACATTACTTATTAAAGCAAATATGAAAATGTCATGGATGAAAAATTGACAGCAGGAAACTAAAATCTATCAATTTAGACACATCCAAAATGTAAATGTCAGAGCTCTTAACAATAAAAAACTTTTTTTTCAAATCCATACATCCAACATGTTATGAAAACATGCAGTCAAAGTAAGTAATTATGACTAATGTCATAAAACCTACAGCTTAAACCTTTTTATATCTTTTACATTTTAAACTTTTACATTTTAAATACTTCTACGTGTTCACATTTGTCAATGTTTTACCCTGAAAAATAGGCACTAAAACTATTTTAATGAAGAGGGGACTCCCTGTGTCAAAGTCTGAGTCAGTCTCGCAACAACTTTTCCGTTAGTTGTTGAGGGCAATGATAGAAGCTTACTGATGATGTGGGGTACCAGTTATTGTTCTTGCGGACGGTCTGAGGAAGAAGATCTAGATGCTCACAAGGAGAAAGACATGAATTGAAGATATTTTTTCAGTTTGTTAACTGCTGATAAAGAACTCACAGAGAAAAAGGCTCAGGTTTGACTGAGGAGCTCCTTAAGGGAAGATTTAGCATGAAATTCAAAGAATGAAAGGAACGCCAGCTAAATCCTCATGCACTCCATTTGAAGGCTTGATACTAAACAGGTGTTGAGAAGCACACCTGCTGGTCCAGCAGTTCTGGTCCACCTGCTCCTTCCAGTGGAAACCAACCACACAGACTAAAACACCCCAGATTTCAGATCAGTTGTCTGCTGATAAAACTATTTTAATAAAGGTCTCGAGTTTGTGGATTATAAAACAGTATGCTGAAGGGCGCGGTTTTTCTGCATTACTATATGTTGTTGACCTCAGCAGATATTCCTAGAATTATCAACATTAGATCCGGCACCATCTGATCTTCTACAATCAAGGGCAGAAAAACCTTTCTGGAAAGCATGGAGATTGGCAGCAACAGTTCTGACTACCCTCTGACTTACACCAGTAGGTGAAGTGTGTTTCTGATGAACAAAGCAGGGGCTCAAACCGGCAAATCACCCACCAGAAAAAGGAAAAATGACCTAAAACTGGTGAGTTGGAAGCGTTCTCGAAGGTCCCTAATTTGCCGTCGTCTGAAGAAATGATTGTTGGGTAGATTATATTTTTGCTGAAGTTGTGGG
>JAVLVB010000827.1:24178-34978 GCA_032876305.1 Orestias chungarensis
CCCCCCCCCCCCCCCCAATATCCCCCATATCCTTATTGTATCATGCATAAAGGGGTTATGCTTATCATCTGTTTTGCTAACGGCATAATTACTGCAATTAAATATGGTAGGAAATTTTCATGTTAATTCTCTAAATCAATAATTGTTCTTTTGGTCTCATCTTTTTTAATTCTGTGACTTTTAGAATTCCATAATCATAGCATGAAATCTCTAAAGACCCTCCTGCAAATCCTCTATTCCTAGCTGTGGAGTACAAGAAGACATGGGCTGGTCATTATCCTTGCATGGTACCTCCTAGCCTCTCTGCGGTTTTTCTACCCAAGTTCAATACTTTGTGTAAGTAGTTTTACCTGTGCCTCCTGTGTCCCTAGTAACTCCTTTTCATGTGTGCCACCCAGGTACTCTTCCTCATTGGATTGTCTCGCTCTCAAGGATTCAAGGATTCAAGGACAATCAACAGCAAACAAGAAACATAACACCTTAAGAACCTGGACTGCAGCTTTCCCTTGTGCTCCATCGACTCCTCAGTGACTGCATGCGTTACCTGTCCACTCCAGCAATCACCTCCACAGCCTCTACCATCAGCGTACGCCCCACCTTCAAAACTCAACAGCAACTCTACAACTAGAGCCCTCCAAATCCGGTCATTTTTAGACTGTATGGAAGAAATGGCTGCTCAGAATGACACAAACTTGCTTAACATTGAGACCTGATATGATTTCCTTTTGTGTCGCTATATTGAACTTAAAATTAAAATTAAACAAGAAAAAACTAGAGGGAAAAAAAATCAACAGAAGGAAACAAGATCAAGATAGTGTTTTTTTTAATGTAAGAAGTTTGTGATCAATGTCATGATCCGTGTTTTTGGTTTGGTTCAGTTCATTACTATTTTGTTGTTGTTATCATTATTTATATTTAGTTATTGTTTTGTTTAGGTTATTTTCTAGTTTGGTTGAGTGTTTGTTTTCTCCCTAGCTGTCTATTCTCTCTTGCTCCCTGTGTGTGTTTGTTTATGTGTGTGTGTTCCCTCAGCTGTTCTCATCATTCACATCTGTTCTAGATAATCCAATCATCTTCTCCACCAATCCCACCTCGGTTCCCCTATACTTAAGCCGCATTCATCCACTTACTCACCGCTGGATCGTCTGATTTCCCTCCTCGTCTCTCTGCGTCATCTCTTGCTTGTTCCTCTACGTCTCCCATTAAGCCTCCTCTCTTGCTCGCTGAATTCTCTGTCCTGGCTCTTCTCCATTGGTATTCACTTTGGTTTTGTTTTCCTGTAGTCTCCGGTTTCCCGTGCTTCCTCCCTTGTGATTATTATTGTTGTTATTTTGTCTGTTAGTTTATTTCCCCCTTCCCGCGTTCTTTAGCTGGTTTGTTTATTTTGATTGTTTTGTTTATTCACGTTTGTTTAATCAGATGAAAACCAATACTGGAGTGTAAAACAAAGAGGCTTGACAATTTGTAAGAAACATAAATATATTTGTATGCATTGTGTTATTCATATGGTTATAGACTGATGGGAAACCTCTACATGCCCATTTGTAGACATGTTAACCCTAGGTGACTTTAGCTCAGGTGGTAAAATGGGATCTTAACAGTAGCAGTCTTTTAAGATGAAAGGAAAAGGCTTATGTAGACCCTGTGGTTAGTAAGCCATTATAAAGGAGAATCGTTACTGTAAAAAAACGTAATATTTGAAGTAAGTTGATTTTAGGGGAGAAAAAGGAGGGTAAGATACTAAATGTGGGCGGCATAATAGTTTTCTCTGTCACCACACACCATAACAGCTTCAGGTTTAAACCTGGGGTCTGTTTCATGCACGCACTCATTTCTGCCTTGCCTTTTGTGAGCGACTGTAAGGTCTCCACTGAACCGAGAGGTCTCTACTTGAGGATGCTGGTCACTGCTGCCGTCACACTTGAAGGTAAGGAACCATTGTTGGCTGTGGCTTAGACAGGCCGAGTCAGAGCCTGATGATCAACTGTTATTGGGGGAGTCAAGCTGAAGGCCAAAACACACAGCATCCAACTTGGAATCCGACCAAACAGCAAATCATGTTGGATGCTGTACGCAGCAATTAAAACCCATTTAAGTGAAAGGAGCTTTGCACACCACATGTTACTTCCTCCTACTGTGACTACATCAAGATGTGGTCTATTTTGGTGGAACGTAGAAATTTAACTTACATGTCGCAAGTCCAAAAAAAAGCGAGACACCGTGACAAACGGATGTTACAAAAACACTACATCGGCCAAATGCGACTCAATTGATCAGTATTACCGAACTTTTATTGCATGTTTATAACACTGGTTAGTTTGAATCCGGTCAGTCTGATAGAATTGTATGCAGGTAAGAAATATATCATTTAAATAAACAGTTTATATACCCATGGTAGGAGCTGGTAGTATAGAAAAGGAACGGAAACGTCAACAGTATGCAATGGCAGCAATTTTGAGTTTATTCTCAGACTGGCTTAACCTCAGGTGACTATTGGATTATATAAATCCTCCTCACCATCAGAACATCACCAGTAAGCTGTAAGACTACAGCTTCATATAAATCACAAATATGTGCCCTGGTGGCATCCACAAGGAGAACATGCTCCAATAATCATTTCATTCACGATGATGTCTGAAACCATTAAACCCGCAGTTTGTAAAAAAACGATTTAGCTTTCAATGGCATCTGCTGTACATTCTGCACGTGGGTAAGAAAGCTTTCTACAGTCGTGATAGTTAGCTTCTGTCATGAGTTGGGAAAAAAGGCAGAAAGGAAGAGAGGAGGGAGAGCTGAGGCAAAACGCCACAAAGCTACAGACAAAGATGGCAGGAGAGGGGAGAGTTTTCTGTGCAGAGACTGATAGCACCTGGATGAATGACAAAGAGCTGGAATTAATATACTCACTCATAGGATAATCAGTGGGCTGCATGTGCACATTCACCCCCATAGGCAGTCACTGGAGGCGGCAGTGGATTGATTGAGCAACTGAGAACAAATGTGGAGCGAATCAGGACCTAATGAATGTTTTAAATTAGTAAATTCCTGTAGAAATATAATAACCCCTCTGCCCACTGCCTTCCTCAAAGTACGTTTTCAACCTCTTCTTTCTCACTCTGTGTGTCCGGCAAACCATAAAATGGTCATATTTAAATTAGAATCTTTACAGTTTGACTTTCCTCGGCCTTATGGTGCCACATTTTCTCTGTTTATTTCAGTTATCAAACTCTTTCAGGCTAAAGTCTTAATTACAGAAAATCCCAGAGGGAAACTTGTTAACATCTTGGAGGGACTTGACACGCCGTTTTAAGCACTGCAGGGATGCAAAATTGACTTTTTTTTTTTTTTACCAAAACTTTATGGCTTAAGTTCAATTTTAAAAAGATTAAAGTTTGCACTTTAAATCTGAGAAATAATGAAAGAGAATTCCTGTGATGTATGAGAAAACTATACTTTGTGCGTCTGTGTGTAGGAGGAAGGTTTTTAAGTCTCTATATAATCATTGTTTGGCTGAACTTTAGATGGAATGGGTATATTATTTGCGGATGGTAATTGGTTTTCCCAAATGGCAGCTTCTCCCATTATGCACACACAAACAGACACACACATGTATACAAATACACACTTTAATAAAGGTTAGACAAAGAAGATGTCATTTTAGATATAAGAGGAACAAAGTCAACACAGTTACCCTTACATAAGTGTGTGTGTGTGTGTGTGTGTGTGTGTGTGTGTGTGTGTGTGTGTGTGTGTGTGTGTGTGTGTGTGTGTGTGTGTGTGTGTGTGTCCAGGGTTTTGTCGACACCATATTTTACTGGTGCAAAGAGCCGTGCTGAGTACAAAATATCATCTTAACACAAATATCTTTGTTTTCCTTCAACCACATTTACATGAGATGTCACCAAGCAGTTTCAAGGATGTCAGCAAGTCTTTCAGGAAGATTTTAAATCAATCTTTTTCAACATTTTTTCCATGGTTGTCCTGAGGAATGCTCTATCTCATAAAACATGTCCAGGTTCATTGCACAGGTTCTTTTATGCCCTAAATGTTTGTTACATAAGTTGTTTAAATTTACTTGAAGTTTGCCCCACTTCGTGAACAAACACTTATTAACCTATTTTAACTAACGTTAAAGAACAACTTGTCTTAAGCATAGAGGAAAACAACAAGCTTCAGTTACCTATCCGACTGTTTACTTATTTATACCTCAATACATAACACATATACATTTGAGAAGATGCATTTCTGCTTATAACTTAAATCAAGTTCCAAACAAATTTGTCATAGAGAGACTTTTCAGCACTTTCACATGTTGTCCACTGGGGGTCGCCTGAGTACCAGCCGGCTGGAGTGTTGTTACCACACCTGGGCTCCGGCACAGGTGCTTCCTGTTGGAGCTAATGAGCAGAGTAGCTTAAGAGGAGCGGTGAGTCAGCTACTTGTCGCCTGAGTGTTTGTTAGTCCTGGTAACGTTGCTTGTCCTCAGAGCCAGCTCTCAAGTCTCTAGTTGTTCTTCAGTCTCTAGTTTCTTTGTCATTTGTTTCTAGTTGATTTTTGAATTTTTGTGTTCTTTTGTTACTTTGTTTTTCCTGTGCCACCAGTGACTTCCCCTGTGCTCATCCCCAGGTTCAAGATTTCATCTGTGCTCATACTCACCCCATCAAGATCCCTTCGACAATCACAACTCTGGTTACCGCTTCTCTGTGCTCAGCTTGGTCTACTTGCTCCAGCTGCTCTCCATCTGCTGTGCACCTCCTGGAAAACACCCATCTGGATTCCCGCTGGAAAGTCTCTCCACTCACTCCTCCCTGGCGTCCACCACAGTTAATCTACAAGTAAGCTCAAACCTCTGTTACTCCCCACTCACTATTCAACAACTAGCCTGTTCTGTCTCACCTTCAGAAGTCCCCCGCATCGCAGTCTCAGTTCCTTGGATTTCCCTTCCGCTTCCAACCGTGCCCATTGCTTTAGGCCTTAAGATCAACACACACATCTCAATAAACTGTTATTATTACACTCCTGAGAGTTCTCTGTTTTATGTGGGTCACATACCTAAAAAACATGAAAAACTGACAACATCATAAAAAAGTTTCTTTTCCACACATTATTACAAGTGTCAGGCTCGGATCTGGAAGCTAAATCATCATCATAGGACCTAAAATTTTGACTTTGGCAGTTCCATAGTTTGATTTGTGAAATGTCTATTTGATGATGAATCCTGGCCACTTACCGTCAAGGTGTCAAGAGCAAAAAAAGGAGCCCTGGGGTACCACTCTGAGGGATGGTTTTGAAGGCGGAGGTAAAATCATCCATCATCACACTAAACACACTCACCTGATGCTCCAGGCAGCACAGATTAGAATCTCATTGTCCACTGTGTCAAAAGCAGCTGTTAAACCTAAAAGCACAAGAAAAACACCAGAATCGAGCTAATCATACAAACAACATCTTGAATTTTTATATTTTACCCTCCTCTGAAAATCATTGATTTTTGTGTAAGGCACTTCATTGATGACAGTTTTCTAAACAAAATAAAGTTACTTGATGGTGTAATGAAGTGGCACAGTGTGCCCTGAAAACACAAGACACCTCCCTCTTCTCCATAATCACCACCTTTGAGAATATTATTCTCATGAATTCCCAAAAAGTTTCAACTGCAGTGGCAAGAAGATTAAAATTTGCAGAAACATTTCATCTTATCTGGCTTGTTTGATGGAGAAAAGCACAAAGATGTTAGTCTATAAATGTGCAAGTCCTTAAAAACCTCACAGCTGTTATTTGCTTAAAACAAAACACAAACCAATTTCAATACCTTTTCCATACTCTTAAAATTGTATTGTTTTTGAATGCTGGTAAAATGCATCAAATTCAGGGGTTTCAATGAAATAAAATGTAAATTTTTGATCAGGAAAACATGGGAGAACAAAACAGACAGGCGCATGACTGAGTATCCCTACAGCTTCTTCAAGAGCAGTATTAAAAACAAGGATTTCGACAACCAAGGTCTCATAAAAGACTAACACAAGCAGCACATTATAAGGCAATTTCTCACGTCAAGTCGAAAAGTACAGAAGAAATCATGCAGAGTCTTTTTTAAAATGTTTTATATCAAGACCATGGACACACCAGAGCCCGCAAATGCTGAATGTTGAAATGAAATGAAGTAAATTTTACGGGCCAGCTGCCCAGCAGCTGTGCAGTAATAAACCAGAAATTGTCCAAATGAGTTAATTTGAGAATACAGCAGGGCACCAAAGATCTCATGGCGAGCAAATGTGTGCTGGTCATATTTTTTGTTTCATATAATGGTTTCTACTGTTTCCCATTACAATATGGACATCAGCACAAAATGAATACGTGTCCACAGATTAGTTGCCCGCCTGACTTTTCTTTGATTACTAATGAGATGTAAACAAAAGGCTCCAGTACAGGAAGTTTTGCATAATATATGATTTTTTCTTCTATCAAGAAATTATATACAAAACTGCATTGGCTTTGGCGAACAAGTTTATCACCATTGTTTTTAAAGCTTCCAAATCGGTGGAGTTTCTAAAATCTAGGTGCACTCAATGAAGTCTTAAACGTAAATGAATTTGCCACTCTGGCCTTGTGTCACATCTAGATATCATTTTGGGCCATAAGTACAAGGTTCTGACACTTAGAGCTTGACGAGGGTGCAGATGAAGCAGCTCTGCATGGTCAGGCTGAAGTGTCATAATCAGCTCTGTTAGAATTAGCTGCATGATGAAAATGATGTTCATTTTTTCCCCACATTTTATTTGTACCACACCTCCTCTAGCAAATCGTTCGCCTCCCTTTGTATGCAAAACTATCATATGATTGGTCAGGATCTTGTGGCTGTGTTAGTTCAAAGAGCTTAAAAAACCAATTGCTAGCAATTAATTTGCTGTAATTGTTCAACATCCAGAAGCAGCGTTTTATTGAGCAGGACTGAGGAGGAATGGTTTGTTTAAAGTGCACATAATTATCCACCTGCTTCATCCGTTGGACCAAAACACAGAACTCTTCGTGCTTGGTTGTGGTGTGATGGAACAGGTGGACACATTCTGATCTTTTATTGTTTTGGGATTTCGGTAACAGAAAATAAAATTACATTTTCCAGCTCATCAACCACTTCTTCCAAAATCCACCAAACTTTTAAAATCGTACATGACATTCTTCTCCGCAACAGTCGGTGTGTTGTAAACCACATTTATATATGGGAGACACCACGACCAGCTCGGCAGGGTGTGTGCGAAAATGTACGTTGTAGGACATGTTCATTAGGTCGACAATTTCACCTCGGACCAACTATGCAGGGTCCTTTATAGTTATAAGTGTAAAATAAGTTTTTACCAGAATACAGAAACAATACAACCAAAAAGAAAGTGAAGATATCCTTTACATATTTGTTAAAGCAACACTTAGTAACTTTTCAACCTTCATAAAATATTTTCATAACTTTCGTGATCATACGCCGACTTACAGCCGATTAAATGACACCTCTGTCATGGCCTGAGGGGTCCGTATCGCTTTAGGAAGCACTGATAAACTTTGAGGAGGGTGGCAGGAACCCTGCCACTCAATACAACTACAAATGTGCTGACTGCTTTACGGCGTATGTCACTTCCCCCGTTTCTTATCTCCAACGTCATTATATGACATTGTTTCACCACAATTAGATTCATCACCTCATCACTACTGGAAACAGAAATGTACCTTATTCCAACTGCAGGCGACCGGGAGATCAGGAATTTACCACGCTATGCGCTGGTGCTCATGGGAAATGCTGTCTTCCTTCAGGCAAAAGCACTTCTGCTTTTGTCCACCGAAATCAACCAAAACTGAGACTTCTTTTGTGTCACTTCAACACCCGCTGAAGGCTGCCTTTGTAAGAAGTCCTTGATAATCCATCAAATGTTTTGCACTCACACAGAGGTGGGTGTAGTCGATTGCTTTGACTTAATGGGTTGAGTTTGAAAGAGTTATACTTATGACAAAAGTAAACCATCAGGTGCTGCTGTACGAAAGCTATTGACAGAAAATACAGCACCAGCTAGTAAATCCGGCTCATCACAAAAGTTAAAGATTACATAATAATATTGAATACTAATATTCGTAGCACATTAAGCTGCTTTTGGGAGGTAAAAAAAATTTGAAATCCACATGAAACGGTTTATTTCTCTCAAGAACATCCATGGTTACCTAGATTTGATGTTTTTTGAGTTGTTTACATTACAGTTGTAATGGATTTATATATTCTTGCATTCGAAATAAAGAAAGAGACGTTTTTTTGGACACAATTATTGAGAACAAATATTTGTAAATGTAATTCATTTCCTCACTATTTTAAGCCCATTCAAAATGTCTTTGTAGACATTATATTGTAAACATTTCATAACAATTTTTGGGTGAATTTTAAGTTTTCTCTCCTTTCATTTTGTTCTTCTGATAAACCCTTTGCCTGTTTGCAGTATTTTGTGCTCAACAGTACAGGACTTCTGAATGCCATAAAGAAAATCACAGGTATTTAAGGCTAAGACTACAATCTTCAGGTCTTTACCGGGTTCCTATTTTCAAGTTATAGAATGTACTAATGCACTTAAAATTACCAAGTAAATACTTTGGCTGTTACAACAACTGATGACACTGGCTAGCAGACAAAAGCTGGTTAGAAAATGTGATGGACAGAAATATGGAGTTTGAAGTTTTAAGCAGTACATTGGACTGACTATTTATGCAAAAAAAATGTTTAACCTGATTTGAGCTTAAATAATAATAATAATAATCTTAAATTCATTTAGTTTAGATTTAGTAAAAGATTAAAAAACCTCCCTTAAGTATTTAAAGTGCAATTCAGTAGCAACAAATTACCAGCTTAACATTTTAGACACAGGCTCAGTTTAAAACAAACTCTGGTCCAGAAATGTTTAATCCTGATTCAGAAAAGAAAAGAAAAGAAAGAAATGTTTCTCAAATAAATTCAGAATTTTAATTGTTATGTGATTGCCTCCTGGAGGCAGGTTTTCAGTTGAATGTGAACCAATGACAGTTACAGACCTACATTTAAAAACTAATTACCAGATGTTAAAGAGCAGACCTTGTATGATGGATGTCATTTGACAGACTGTATAAAAACTACAATAAGCTTTCTGGCTGCATATTTTAACTGGGAGATACAGTTTGTCGCAATGCATTACTAATGACGGCATCGGTAGTATTGAATGACTCCTGGGGATGTGATGGGTTAGATTGTGAAAGGCCTCAACCCCCTCGGTTGATGTAATTAAAATAAAATCGTGTTGACTGCTGGCGGAAATAGGACATGAACAACCTCCTGTGTTGAAGTTGCATTGCAATGTGGTAAAGCGACCAAACTGAGGAAGCAGAAGGCAGATGAAAGAGACATCACTACCAAGCCAGCCACTGATCAAGCTAGCTATAAGCTGGCAAATGGAAATGTAGCAGCAAATATGTTTTTTTAGCATCTTCATTTGACTGCAAACATCCAAATAAACATCAATGCGTTGCAAGGCAAGTATATTGGTGTAGCACATTTCAGAAAAAAGGCTATTTAATTTTTTTCAAACCTGAAAATGTTCTTTAAATGATAAAAGACAGACATTATGGAAGCCCAGGACAACTATTAGCCATGCACTCCACAGATGTGCTCTGTATGGATAAGTGGCAAGAAAAAAGCATTGTTTAAAGAAAACCAAAAGTCTTGTTGGCAGTCTTGCCAGAAACCAAACATGTAGAAGAAGGTGCTTTGGTTAGACTGGACCCAACGTAAACCTTTTGGCCAAAATGCAAAACGCTGTGTGGGCCTGCACACCAATTCCAATATGTAATCCTTACCGTCAAATATGGTGGTGGCAGCATTATTCTCTGCCCCAGGAAAAGGGAAGCTGGACTGAGTTGATGGGATGATGGATGGAGTCAAATACAAGCTTGAGACTGGGGCGAGGTTCGCCTTCCAGCAGGACGACCCTAAACACTTTTTTTAATTATTTGTGAATATTCTTTGAATAACCTATTGCGTAAATTTTCTTTCATGTTTGTGGTTGTAATTGGAAATAATCTGGAAACTTTCAAAGGCAATGAATACTTCTACAAAAACCTGAAAATAAAAGGCAAAACCCACATCCTCAAAAGATCTGGGTTTATCTGAAGTTGTCATTAAAGTTCAATGAGGTGCATCAGCAAGGCATTGATTGGTGATCAGCAGTCTACCTAATCTCTCATTACCTCGCCAACATGTGAACAGAGATCCACTAAAAAGAACATTCATACTGAGATCAGCGAGTAAATAAAACCAAGGGCTCCAGTGTGTATGATGACGCGTTTCACTGTTGAATCCTCCTTCGTTATTCTCAGTATTTTCTCTGCAATATTAGACACTATATTACTGACAAGATTAGGTTGTTTGATTTCAGTCACTACTCTAATAAGTACTATTAGAATTTATGGCCTGGTGGCTTGATCCTTATTACTTTGTGACTCTGGGAAACTGTATGGTCTATGGAACATTAAGCCTTAGTTCAGGTAGTCAGATTCTTGTTGATGAAAAGTTGGTTTGCTCCTAGAGCTTTTTGACCATTGTCCACTGCTGCATTTTCCTTGGTGTTAGGGTTGAAGATACATTGGCCAAAATGTTTTTCACCCTAATCTCACTAGATCTATTGGAAGGGATTTCTACTTTGGCTACTTGGAGACGATTCCACTGAGGACTGTTGGTCATCCTGCTGATGTTTAAAATTGTTTAATCCCGACAAAATTATTTAAAGAAGCATTTCCTAA
>JAVLVB010000827.1:35078-48461 GCA_032876305.1 Orestias chungarensis
GAGAGAGCATTTGATGAATAATGACCTATTTGAAGAATTTCAGTCAGGTTTCAGAGCTCATCATAGCACTGAGACAGCTCTCCTTAAAGTTACTAATGATATTCTCATGGCCTCAGACAATGGGCTCGTGTCTATTCTAGTTTTGTTAGATCTCAGTGCTGCTTTTGACACAGTCAAACACAATATCCTCATTGAAAGGTTCGAACACACTGTGGGGATCAAGGGAACAGCACTAGGCTGGTTTAAATCGTATTTGTCTGATAGATCCCAGTTTTTCCTCTCCACTGTCGCTACATGCATGCTCAGTATGAGGGATTGCTGTAAAGTCAACGACAACACAAGCCATTGTTTCTGTCTGCTGATTCCAGAGGAGTGAATGCTGCAAGTCAATGACTCCATGAATCTGCTGGGGTTCCTTAGATTGGAAACTTTTTAAATTTATTTCTTATGATCTATCTTTGATTAGAGCCTTGAGACCACATCTGTTGTAAATTGGCGCTGTATAAATAAACTGATTCTTGATGATGTTTCTATTTGCTCCACACAGAGAAGTTTGGTGGAAGTCTGGTCCTTGGTGGAAGAAGGAGCCTTTTTTGAACAAAAAAAAGTACCTTATAAAAACATTTTAAAAAGTAAAAAAGTATAGTTATCCAGCTGTGACTGAGAGAAAGAACCTGGTTCATATACAGGGAGGGTGAGCAGTGAGACGATGGAGAGGTACTAACTGTTAATCGGATGTTAACAGGAAAGCTCTGTAGAGGGTGGTGAAGATCGCACAGAGGATTGTTGAAGTCAGCCTCCCCAGCACCACAGACATCTACACCTCCAGATGCAGGAAAAGGGCCACCTGCATCAGGAAGGATCCCACCCACCCAGCACACTCACTTTTTGTTCCGCTCCCCTCAGGCAGGAGGCTGCGGAGCATCAAGTGTAGAACAACCCGTCTGAGAAACAGCTTCATTCCTGAAGCTGTGAGACTCTTGAACTCCTCCTGAACAAACCACTGCACGGACAATACATAACTGAACACCTTACCATACCCACAATGGGACACTTTACTTCCGTATATTCTGTATATTTTCTGTATATTCTGTGCTCTATTTTATTTATTTTATTTATTTTATTTATTTTACTTGTATTTTATTTATTTTAAATTTTTTAACTTTATTTTATCTATTTTAATATTAGCTCTTGGGTGGAACTGGAGCGTGAGAATGTAATTTCGTTCCACCTCATGTACCACATGTGTTGAAATGATAATAAAGTCTCCTTAAATCCTTGAATGCAGCTGAGACTCGTAGAGCCTGGTGAGGACTTTCCCCCGAGACAGCCACCTCACCTTGAAATGCAGGAGCAGCTTGAACTGAGCGGCCATTTTTATCGCTCAGGATTTTAAACAGGCATGCAATTTAATTGTGTTCACAATTTTCACTGCTTCATTGAGAACCACACTCATTCTTTGGGCATCATTTTTGCTGCTAAAGCCTGGTGATGAATGATGCACTGTTTCCAGACAGGGGCAGGGGCAAGACCGCTGTGACGGCCGGTCATGGCCCTTACCCAATCCGTGCGTATGCCACAACCCTGGCTCCACTTAAGGCCTTCGGCCTGGTAAAAATCATTCAGACCCTTGAAAACTTCATCTGCTCTTGTGCAGGCAGGAAGAGGAACACATTCGATAAATGTACACCATCAATTGAGGGCAGTGTGCAACGTTAGTGGACTTATCCAGTTGAAATCCGTGGATGGGGCTTTTGCGAACACTGTTAACCACCTGCTCTTTGACATCGTAAGAGATGTTGGATATTCGTTGCTGGAAGCTGCTGTCAGACACTAAGATCGTCTCAAGTTTAGCTGCAGCTGCTTTTCCCAGCATCTCCCAGCATCACATCATTTACTCGAGTCACATGACATGGACTCGAGTCAGACTCAGGTCATGAATTTGGTGACTTTAGACTCGACTTGAGAAATATAAATAGACTTGCAACTCGACTTGGACTTTAACATCAGTAACTGGTGACTTTACTTGGACTTGAGCATTTTGACTCGAAAAGACTTGCTATTTTTCTCAACAACTCATAGATTTAAAAACTGTATTGACACGGACCGCTCTCTCTTTCATCTGTGGTTGCTATGTGCCGGCAGCACAACATCCAATCAGATTAAATCCACGTGGTTTTGAACTGACTACCAATCAAAATGTAGGGTTAACCATGAAGACCAACTGTCAAACATGGAGTCAGCTGTGCCCGCCCTGGACTAAAAGCAAAGTTTTCTAAATGTATAGGTTTTTTTTCTTCGTCAGAATCGCCAGCTCTCCTTGTTATCATTGACCAGGACAGATGTGACGTTATTTCGATTCTCGTTTCCCCGTTAGATACGGGTTCCCCTCTCCTATTTTGCCGCTTGTGCGGCAAACTTTACAGACACTGCCGAGCGCTACTTTTGCCCCTCAGGGAGTCTTAATGTAAGCTCAAACACTGGGGGTTTATGGCGATGCTTGTCTAGGTCAATGATTATTATTGATTAATCAAATTCAACACGTTAGAACAGCTGTCATTTGACGTAAGAGGCACTTAAGTATAACAATTTTCCATCTCAGTCATGGTGTCACAAAAGTTACCAAAACTGCTGTTAGGCATCGTGGGAAACAAAAGGAAGCAGGAAGTAATTACAAGAAAACAAAAACCCATTACACATTGAAACATAGGTTGTTGCTTCTTCTCCTGCTAGTTTAATTAATAATATATTCAATAATATTATTATAAGAATATTTACATAACTATTATTATCAATGTAATATACCTGTAAAACATATATATATATATATATATATATATATATATATATATATATATATATATATATATATATATATATATATATATATATATCCAGTGGAGCGAGTTTTCAGGCATGGTCGCATCATATTACGTCCCCATCATGCACAAATGACTGACAGACTTTTGGCTAATTATATCTTTTGCAAATGCAATACAGCTTAGAGCCCGACAGAAAAAGCACAACCCTGTTCATTGTTGAGTTTATGTATTTCTTGTGCCTCCCCAGACAGAAACTGCTGTGAAAGTAGTTATAGTAATTCAAAATGCAATAGAAATACAATGTCAGCACTTTTAAGTAATCGATGACATTTGCATTTGTTTCCTATTGTTTGAAGGATGTTCTTAAAAAAAGTTTTGATAAATAAATATGGATCTTAAAAGCAAATGATATCTGTATAAATATAATGTGTTTTTGAAAGGACTCGAAAGGACTTGAAACTCAAACGTTAAGACTTGGGACTTGACTTGAGACTTGAGAGCAAAGAACTGGACCATGTAAAACCTAAGTTTAAATAATCAGGACCGTATTTCCTATGTTTTGTAGCAGACTCCTCCCTTTCTGCTGACTTCACTTGTGGTAACAGAAAACGAGGCATTTCATTAGGCCTACTTATTCACGGAAGCGCAAACAATTAGCCTACAGCAGCACGCCTCACCTATTGAAAACCACTGCATTAGAGTTTAGAATGCCGCAAAGATTTGACTCAGCCAAAGGCTTTGTAATGTTTGTAAAATGTGGCTATTTCTCTAACAAATATGTGAACTTTTTCATCAAAATAACAGAAACAGAATGTGTTTTTGTTACAGGCTGCTGTCACAAAGATCTAATTTTAAACTGGTCCTTTGTAGAGTAAACACAGCCCTAGTTTAATCCTTAAGTTTTGCAGAATGAATAATACATTGATTAGAGTTGAGTGGTTCAATAAACAAGAACAAGAGAAACTCCACAGCAAATGGTTTTAAATTGCACTGAAAATCTGTGGAAAATCTGCCAAAAAAACAAAAAAGCTTTGAAAGATCTTCAGAAATCTTAAAGAACTATCGATCAAGTCGCTTTCAAAGAAGTGAAAAAAATCTGGCTGCTAATAAGAGTACTAAAGTAACTTTTTCTCAGCACTGTAGCTCACTAAAAAACCCACTGCATTTGCAAAAGCAGACATATTTAAATACAACAAAAGTTCCACATTCCGTCTGCCGACTGCTACTCAGCCCACTGGGCTTCATCTTTCAGAGCACCGAGCGCAGCTCCTCCGTAACAGAGTGAAGAAGAGAAGCTTGTTGCTCTGACGGGAGTGATGGGGGGGTCTGTCAATCAATGTCCTCAGCTACATCTGGCATTTCAGTCAGGTAGAGAGGTGTATTTTGTGCCGAAGTACCTCAAGTCAGACAGGAATCCAGACAGTGTACCAGAATAACAATGTTTTATCACAGTAAAGTGGGATTAAGCGAGAAGAGGATGATAGGGGTAAATGTAGTTCAGGTTGTGTGGTTATGACTTATAATAGAAAGCCAAAACATACACGCTGACACACACAGATGTATCTTCAAGGTTCTTCTGTGCTTCAGCTGCAAGACTCCAGTCTTCTTCTCCTTTACTCAACACACTCCTCTAGATTCATTAGCATATAAATAAGTCATACAAATAAAAAAAGGCAACAGTGTCTACTCACTAATGCCTTTTCCAGTGTTGTTAAGGGATTTTGTAATGCTAGTGGGGATGAGTACGGTCTTGTAGTGTATGCCTGGGTGTGTATGTCTGGCATAACTTGTAGGAACCATTTTCCCAACACATACTATGTAGCGTGACTGACTGTTGTTGTCTAGTCAGTGGTTAGGTTTAGGTATGTACTGGTAGGGGCTTTGCATGGGTAGGGTTAGGGTTAGGGTTAGGAGCAGTGGGTTAGTGGGTTAGGGTTAGACACTAAGAATAAATCTATGCAACGATAAGGACACTTAACGTGTGTGTTCGTGTTCCTGTATATTCTGCATACAGAGGACCAGTTCATCCTTTTAACCAACAAAATATGTCATTTTTCTGGTCCTCTCTTTTTTGCTCTTGTACGGAGCTCTACTGGTTAGGTTTAAATGTATCGTGTAAATGAGTTTTAGTTAGGGTTAGGGTTAGGAATACACTACTAATGTTTAGGCTAAGGTAAAAGGTTTTGTTAAGGCATGAATGCAGTAGCTACAATGAATGGAAGTGAATACAAAGTCCTTAGCTTAAAGGAGTAGAAAGATATATGTGTGTGTATGTGAGAGAGGGAACGAAAGCGAGTTGCATCAAACCTGATAAAAAGGCTTTTAGGCTAATTACATGAGCAAAGTGTGTTGCTATTCAGATGAACTTTACTCTCATGCTCACGTCTCTGTCACTCCTTTTTTAGGCATGCAAATCCATGCAGACCCACGAAGCCCAAATCGCGGAGGTTGAAGGTTTTTTAACTGGAAAGCAATTGGAATGGAATGACTTGTTCTTGTGTATGATCTTGGTGTATGTATTGCTGTCACGTCTTCTACAATACTGAACTGAGCCAATAAAAACCTGACGCTCAGAGTGTGACCTTCGAAGTCTCATCATGCTGCGCTGCTGATACTCGGCCTGCTGATGTGGCATGCCATTCAGTGCTTCTCTCTTTCTTACTGTTAAGAACTGTTGGAGGAAAAGGAAGGATTAGAGAAGGGGCTTTTACAAACTGTACATGTTTTCTTCTTTTTAAATATGACCAAAAAGCGCCCTCTATAAATTGCAAGCTAGAACTGCAACTGAGGAAAAGGTTTTGGGAAATACAAAACAAATTATGTTATAAATAAACAGAGGCAATATGAGTTTTGCACACTTAATTTAAATCTCTACCTTTTCCTGAAAAGTCCCAAAAAAATTTGATCTCCACAATTCAGCTGCTTTTAGTTTGGGTATAATTTGGCTTTTAATTTTATTTTCCTTTTTTGTTGTTTTGCTTTAATTTAGTGCATTAGGTTTTTTTCTATTACAGGCATACATTTGATAATTTGAAGCTTCAGTTTTAATAATCTCTCCATGTTTTAATATCACAACGGAAAGATTTAGCTGATAAACGGACACAAATATTTGCCTTTTTTTTCGTTTTGTAACGTATTGCTTATTGGTTTGTGGACAGGAAATTTAATCCAGATCTCAGTGATCAAAACCAAAATGATCTAAATTACTTCCTAAATTAATCAGTATTAGGTATTGCACATGATAATATTTGAAGGATAAATGCAACATTTGTTTAAGGACTGCAAGTCACTAACAACGACATCCCAACAGTGAAATCTGATAATGAGAACATGGTGTGGGCCTATACATATTTTTATAATATATAAGATGTACTAGGAGAATTTTTTTTTTAAGCCTCAGTGGGGAATTTTCCTGACACATTTTTATACAAATATGAAAAAAACACAAGGTGGATTTTGAAAACTAGACAGCGTAATCACAAACACACAGCTTTCAGATCCTGTCAACTACAATTACACAAATTATGTCATCTCCATCAGCATCACACATCTATAATACATTGCACTAAGCTTTTATTTCACTTTCATTAAAAACACAATTTACTTTACAGATTAAACAACTTGCTTGGAATTAATTGGGCTTTCTAAACGGGCCTTAAGACAGTTTCAGAACATCCAGAATGCTGCTGCTGGAGTTCTGACCAAAACCAGGAAATATGACCACATTAGTCCAGTGCTCAAGTCTCTGCACTGGCTTCCTGTCACTCAAAGAATAGACTTTAAAACAGCCTTGCTTGTGTACAAATCTCTTCATGGTTTAGCCCCAAAGTACATATCTGACATGTTAGAGCCATATGAACCAGCCAGGACTCTGATAACATCAGGTAGTGGCCTCCTGCTGATGCCCAGAGTCAGGACCAAACAAGGGGAGGCTTCATTCCAGTTTTATGCTCCTAAAATCTGGAACAGTCTTCCTGAAGAGGTTAGACAGGTTTCAACTCTGGTGATGTTTAAATCCAGGCTGAAAACAGCCTTATTTAACTGTGCATATAGCAACTGAGAATATTATTACTATTATTATTATTATTATTTTATTTTTATTTTATTTTATTTCTTTTAAATTCAAAGTTGATTTTATTGTTTCATTTTCTGATCTTTTTTTTCCTATGTAAAGCACATTGAATTGTCTTGTACACGAAAATGTGCTATATAAATAAACTTGCCTTGCCTTGCGTTGCCTAATTTATTGAACCAATCATGAGACATTCTCAACAAGAAGTGAAGGACTTGGTCCATCACACAAAGAAAATAACCCGTTCAAAATTTGAACACAGCTTATATGGAAGAGTGGATCAAAATGAGCCCTGAACAAAGCTCAGGACTAGTTTGTTCCTATAAGAGGTTTTTTAAAGTGGTGATTAACTACAAGTAATTTTCTCCCAAGTACTCCAGAAATGTCTGCGTGTTGTTATTCCTTTGCCATTCCACCTTTTTGCACACCATTAAGTGTGTTCCCTCAGTCGTTGAAGTTTACTCTATGACTTTGCTCAGTACTTGGGTTGTGTATTAACATCAGATATGGATTTCATCAGAAGATTCAAAAAGGTGGAATTTTACTTGTCTATGAAACAAGATATTGCACCTTACACATCTTCTAAAACTAAAAAAATATGTTTAACCTTTACACCCTTACATGTTCCCATTGCTAACAATGTTTGATTCATTTCAAACATTCAGTCTTTTTTTGAGGAGTGCAGTAAGCCACATTTTCATTTTGGGGATATTTACTTACTCTACTTTGCCAAAGTGCTTTCGATCCATCATTTTTGTGAGGATGTCTCTTATAAAAAGCCTACTTCCGTGGACCTCAGAGACCTTCTGTTGGATTTGTTCTGCAAGCTGTCTTGGGATTTTCAGAAATGTTTAAAAATCAAATCATTGTTTTGTGTTGCAATGAAAGGAAGTTTAAATGTTCATAAATTTTATCATTCGGCAGACACTTAACGATTTTGTGTGAAACCGGACTGATTTTTGAACATGATCATTGATGAATCAACCCTTGATCACAAGCCTAGTTCCATTTTTGGCTGTCGAAATTAAATTCCTAATTTTTTCTGTAATTTATCTTTAAAGGCAGGCACAGCATTTGTTGGTCTTGTTAGTCATTTGGTTACGGACCAGCATACTATCAAATGACTGTAACAAGATTTGGCAATCTTCTTAGAAATTGTTACAGTCAAAAACAACAGTCATGCTCTCTCTGGCAGTCCATGTCTGACAAAGTTAAATGACCTTCCAAAGCTTGGTGATTATTTTAGGAGGCAGGAGAAGAAAGTCACAGCAACTGTTTATTTCAGCATAAATGTTTAAAAATCAAATCATTGTTTTGTGTTGCAATGAAAGGAAGTTTAAATGTTCATAAATTTTATCATTCGGCAGACACTTAAAGATTTTGTGTGAAACCGGACTGATTTTTGAACATGATCATTGATGAATCAACCCTTGATCACAAGCCTAGTTCCATTTTTGGCTGTCGAAATTAAATTCCTAATTTTGTAGCATTTTTAGAAAGGAAATTAGTAAATAAATAAGGTATGTATTGCATTCTTCATTTATTTTAAAACATGTAAAATGAGTGGGTTTGGCTCTACAGGTTACTATATCTTAGAGTATAACTGTAGTTCTGTTGGTATAGGCTTAGGCTCATAGAGGACAAATTGACCACTTTCCCTCACTTTGATGCTTTCTTCATCTACTATTCAATTAGCATTGTTTGCTGTTATATTAACTGTTAGCTACATTCTCGCTCAGTGTTTTTCTGGAGCTTCATAGAACCCGCAGTAGAGAATGATCCTGCCACTACCATGTTTCCTGTTTGGAATGCTGTATTTTAATGAGGGACACATCTTCTCTCTAAAACTATCAATATTTAATTTTCATATCTCCAAAACCTTGAATTTTAAATGCAATTTGTATATTCATTGAAAATGTTCCTCTGCAGATGCAGTTCTGATGGGCATCAGTCAAAATAATTAACAGTGGGTCCATTTTAATTACCTGTTTTCAGTTTTATTGTGGATCAATAAATAACATTAGTAATCGTTTATCTAGATACCTTCTACTTTTAGAAGGTATCTAGATAAATGGAAAAAGAATTAATTGTCACTCTTTAAACAACAGTAGATATTCATCCCGCAGCAAAATTTAAACAGGTAGAGATTTAAAAACTAGAGCATTACAACAAAAATGGAAAAAAAACAGGTTCTATACAAACATACAACATTTTATTGAAACTTGGATTTAGATAGATGGAGAGAAACATAGTCTTTTCAAAAGATATTTGTTTGTTGAATTTCTTGTTTGGGGTTGAGGGATTTTGGATTGCTGAATGAAAAAGTGATTCGTTTCCTCCTTGTCCAAATGGATTCTCTCTGATGGACCTCCATGTGTGCTGCCCCATTCAGCAGACTCAGTTCCGTTGGGCCCACTTCCTTTGACTCACACAGTTGTTTTTTTTACCTTGGGAACAGCAGTTGTTGGGAAGAGGAACGTCTGCCGGAGCGGTAAGGTTCTGCAGACCCAACTGGCGTGAACGGAGCAGATTTTCTCTGCCTGCAGCTGGTTTCCCTGGCAGGGAGTCTGTGCAGCAGAGGGTCTCATGGTGCCTGAGCAAGAGGCTCGCTCCAGTTTTACAAGCTGTGGATGCTGTGCCTTGCTTAATGGAGAGGAAGGAGAGCAGGGGAGCAGTGCCATGGAACAGAACTCTGGGAAATGGGTTGAAAAGCAAGGCACCATATGATTCTCCAAAGATGGAATATTTCCTGTGGTAATTTATGCTGAAATAAACAGTTGCTGTGACTTTCTTCTCCTGCTTCCTAAAATAATCACCAAGCTTTGGAAGGTCATTTAACTTTGTCAGACATGGACTGCCAGAGAGAGCATGACTGTTGTTTTTGGACTGTAACAATTTCTAAGAAGATTGCCAAATCTTGTTCCAGTCATTTGATAGTATGCTGGTCCGTAACCAAATGACTAACAAGACCAACAAATGCTGTGCCTGCCTTTAAAGATAAATTACAGAAAAACTGAGCCAAGTTACTGTCTGACATGCCAAATCTATAAAGTGACTTATAAAATATTGCCAAATGGATGTGATATTGAAGCAGGGATTTATTGTACAGTAGAAAAGTGATTAGAGATGTTTTAAATGTAACATCCACAATGAAGTTTGTACAGTACTGTCAAAAGTATTTGCTGCCAAGCAGATGTACTACTCATATATTTTTCAATCTTCAACAGTTTTTGCCAGCAGTTGTGTTGCATTTTGTCAAGTCTAAGAACAGGAAAGTGCTGTACTCTATAAACAGTCGTTCAACCATTTATCCAGGGATGGTGTTGAGCGACACTGTAGCTGCAGGAACCCTGGTTCCAGACTGACAGAAGCAATGCTGCCATGCAATCTGGCCCTCAGACCTCCACCAGCGGACAAGGCCAGTGGAGTGTCTTGCCCAAGGTCACAATGACAGAGATGGGGGTTGGCACCCCACCGATTACAGAAAAAAAAAAAAAAAAACTTCTTCATGACCCAATGTTGCCTCTACATGTTTCACAACATTAGACACATCTGAATGTCAGACCAAGGTGACATGAACTTATTGTAGTTAGAACTTCATTTATCAAATCTAAATTTAGCTGCCTTTAAATTTAACATACTTATTTGGTTAAGTGCAACAAGCCACATGCAGCCCTGATTATGGCCAGATCTGTAGACTTATCAGATCCCTTAAAAAGGAGGGACAAATAGTCAATAGTCAGGACTAAAATCTGTGTAAGATGCTGTTGCATGTAATTAAATAATTAATTAAGTGAACGTTACACACGGGTTAATAACTAGGATCAATTGGAATGCATGTATGATTGGATTTTAATGCTTTGTCTTGTAAAGTGTTTTGAGATTACATTAAGCAATCAATCAAATAAAAAGTAATTTATTTATCCCAAAGGGAAATTAAATTTTGTTGAAGTAACTCATTTAATTTGGAAATAATTACAGCTCGTGAAGGCTGTGGTGAGGAAAGATCTCCGTTAGCCATCCATTTTACAAGTAAGCTGGAGAAGCCTTTAATTGAAGACTGTTTTCCAATTACATATTTAGGAAGAAGATGATTAGGGTGGTCCAAAATTTGCTTGATTTTGCATAAAAACCTTCTTTGCATTATCATTTTCAGAGGTTCTACAGGCATCCCCAGAACAGAACTAGCCTTCTTTATCAGATTGCTGAGCCTCTGATGCTGCTGTCCCGATAGATGACGGCAAAACAGTTGGATCTTAGTTTACTCAAGAAGTACAGTCTGGTGTGTCTGTTCTTGTACACAGCTTCACTGTTGCATCTCTAGTCTGTTATCCACCTCGACACCGAGGTTTTTATCTATTACTCCAGCTCCTTCATATTTTCTCCCATGATGGAAATAGGGGTTGATCTGACCCTGTTTCTCCTGAAATCCACAACTATCTCTTTTTTTTTTTTTACACTCAAGATGAGATGATTGCTCTCACACCATGCCATAAAGCGTTCCACCAGCTCCCTGTTACTCAGCTTCTTGTCCATCAAAGGTACATCGAATGACTTCAGATTTATCTGAGTATTTCTGTAGATGACAGCAGTCTGACTTGTTCTGGAAGCCTGAAATGTACAAAGTGAAAAGGAATGGTGAGAGTACAGTTCCCTGCGGTGCTTCTGTGCTGCTTATCACCTGGTTAGACACACAGTCCTTCAGTCTGACAAACTGTGGTCTGTTTGCAGGTAGGCATTGATCCAGGCGATTGCTGAGGCCTCCACCTGAGTCTTCTGGAGTATCTGACGGTGCAGATTGGACTGAATTGTGTTAAATGCACTGGACAAATCAAAGAGCATGAGCCTCAAAAAGCTGCCTGCTTTGTACAGGTGATAGTGGGTCTGTTGAAGCAGAAGTATAATAGGCATCTTCAACTCCAACTCCATGGCAATAAGCAAATTTCAGGGGGTCATGGTATGTGCTGGTTTGCTTACAAAGATAGGCCAACAGGAGTCTTTCCAGAACATTCATGATGTGGGATGTGGTCTTTGATGTCTGATGGGTACGTTAACCAGACAAGATGTCTTCCACAACACTGGAACCTTCTCTTTGGTCAGTCTAAGGTTAAAGAGGTGTTGTAGAATCCCACAGAGTTGCTCTCCACAGGCCTTCAGGACTATAGGAATGACACTATCTGGACATGCAGTTGGTGTCATTTCCCCCCAAGAGAGATGTTGGAGTCGTTATACTGCATTGTCAATGCTTTTGTTTAGCCTTTGTCAGGGCTTAAAGTTCAACCAACTTGTTAGGTAATGGTCTTGTCCTGTTCAGCATCATTTTAGTAGAATGGGTTTCTGGCTGCCATAGTTGTGTTTATCAGTTAGCTAATGATCTTAAGTTCATGATGGATGGCAGAGATGGTTAGAACGTCCCGCTTCTCTCTTTCAAATTTTATCCTGCTCTGCATCCATGACGCCTTCCTTTCAACCCCAATGGGACTTATAACTTCAGCTGTCGTATTAGTTCTGCTTTTGCAATGTTAATCAGCTGCTCCCTTTTGTAAACCAACCTGTTGCTACGGTTACTCGCTATTACAAAATATTTATAAAAGTATTGTTGGGAAAAAAAACACCTGCACAGCAATCAAGACAAGAATGAACAGTTGACAAAAAGCTGTTTTTTCCCAAGAATAACAGGAATGAAATTTTGAAAAAACAATCACACTGAAACTTGCAGAGCTACTTCAAAGTGCTGCCACTCTGAGTGGCGTAATTGTAGAATTGTGAGTTATGAATACATGAACTGAATTGAAATTGAGTTAAATACAATACATTTGATTTTCTCTGCTGTTTTAGAATTACAGTCTGCCTGTGATTTTAGTTTAGCAATAGCAGGCGAGGATGTGAACATGTTCACCACTCTTCAAAATATTGGGTAAATAAAGTTGAGCAAAAGGAACGCTTTAGACATTTTTTCCTGACAAACATGTTGTGGCTTGGTACTTCTTTCTTTACGGTAGTGGATGACTTTTTACATGTCTCACACATTATACATCCCAGTAAAACGTAAAATCAGATCTGACTGTTTAAAACGTCAACAGAATCCATGACTCCACCAAGCAATCAGTCATCAATAGCCCAAGGTCCAAACCCCACAGTGTAGTACAAGGGTCTAGTTTTATCATTCTATGAAAACCTTAATTGTGTTACTGTTTTAAGTGACACTACCGATGTTTGTGTTGTAGAAGGAGAAACTCATGCAGCTCTCCCCAATATTAAAAGGAATCAAGGAATCAAGCAATCAAGGTATCTTTATTTGTCATCACATCACATGTGTTACCTGAGGTGAGACGAAAATTCTAATCCCCCGGTCCAGTTTACACCCTGATAGCAATTTTAAATAATGTAATAAAATATAAGAATATAATAACTATGCGAGAAATAGGATTTGAGCTACACAAAATCTAAAATATGGACACAGAATAACACAATATGGGACTTCGGACA
>JAVLVB010000827.1:55995-83399 GCA_032876305.1 Orestias chungarensis
AATAATGTGTGGAAAAGAGTTTAAAGCTAAATAATGTGTGGAAAAGAGTTTAAAGCTAAATAATGTGTGGAAAAGAGTTTAAAGCTAAATAATGTGTGGAAAAGAGTTTAAAGCTAAATAATGTGTGGAAAAGAGTTTAAAGCTAAATAATGTGTGGAAAAGAGTTTAAAGCTAAATAATGTCTGGAAAAGAGTTTAAAGCTAAATAATGTGTGGAAAAGAGTTTAAAGCAAAATAATGTCTAGAAAAGAGTTTAAAGCAAAATAATGTCTAGAAAAGAGTTTAAAGCAAAATAATGTGTGTGGAAAAGAGTTTAAAGCAAAATAATGTCTGGAAAAGAGTTTAAAGCAAAATAATGTGTGTGGAAAAGAGTTTAAAGCAAAATAATGTCTAGAAAAGAGTTTAAAGCAAAATAATGTGTGTGGAAAAGAGTTTAAAGCAAAATAATGTGTGTGGAAAAGAGTTTAAACCAAAATAATGTGTGTGGAAAAGAGTTTAAACCAGAATAATGTGTGTGGAAAAGAGTTTAAACCAGAATAATGTCTAGAAAAGAGTTTAAAGCAAAATAATGTCTAGAAAAGAGTTTAAAGCAAAATAATGTGTGTGGAAAAGAGTTTAAAGCAAAATAACGTGTGTGGAAAAGAGTTTAAAGCTAAATAACATGTGATCATCATGTTTGTATATCCAAGATTCTTTCATTCTTCCATCATTGTGCTCCATGTATTGGTTTATCCATCACTTCATGTGGATAAATAATGATTGATATATATATATATATATATATATATATATATATATATATATATATATATATATATATATATATATATATATATATATATATATATATATATATATATATATATATATATATATATATATATATATATATATATATATAGATAGATAGAGAGATATATATATATAGTATTTGTCCTTGTATCCAACCATCTGTCGGTACTTTTATACTTTTTTTGTGTGTCATCCATCTAGTCTGTGAATCCGTTCATTATTGTCTGTTCATCTGTCCATTGGTGTATATAACCATAAATCCATCAGCCTGTCTAATATCCATCCTTCTTGTACACTTTTTTTACAGGTAATGTATTTACCACTAATAAAACTGGGAACTTTAACTGTTCCCACCATGCTTGTGCTTAGAAGCGCAGGCTTAGTCAAACTAGTGTCAACTCCTGACTCGAATCCTGACATCTACAAATTTGTGTCTAATATTTTAACAAGAAAAATCCTCAAAGCCAGAAAACATTTGATTAAAAGCTGCTTAGATGTACTAAAGATCAGCTTTTTCTCATCACTCAGGAAACTAAAGCAGAATTTGCTCTAATATTAGAATAAATATCGGGATCGAATTATCACTGAAATATTGAATCATCATTTAAAAAAAAAGAGTTTTATGTTGAGCTGTATAGGTTTTCTGTACAGCGGAGCTCTAAAAGCTCTCCCCAACATGCGCCCAGAGCTCTGTTGACATAGTGCATATTTTTATCCTGAAGTCTGTGCGCTGTCCCTTTGTTTGCTGTCATGGCTGGGCCTCCTTCACCAGCTAACAATACCAGACTATTCCTGAGGGATGAGCACATCCGCTCTGAGTGCCACACAGCCCAGACAAGCCAGATAAGAGCCTGGACTCGGGCTCAGACAAGCCAGCGTTCAGCCCCCCACATACCCTGACATGCTACTTGTTTGATTGCTGAGTTCACCAAATGATATCAGTTTGCTCTGCTCAACAATAGAATTGAATGATGGACCAACCTGTCATGGTAGGTAAAGTCCAACACACACACACTTTCTCACGGATGGCTTTTTTTTTTTAGCCCCGTCCTGATAAAACCTCAACGGTCCTGGATTTAAATTTAGAATATTTTAGACCACACACTGACTTCCTACCACTTCAGTAGAGCTGAGGCTCACAGAAGGCTTTTTCATATTGTCTCTTTGTATTTGTGGTTAGGCCTCTTCAGTCAGTGGGTAGGTTTACATGGACATAAGTAATTGGAATAAACAGCTGATCGGCTCTCCGATCTTAGTATTATGATGGGGTTTCAGCTGAATCAGAACACAATTGTATGGACTGAAAGTGGTGCTTTTCGATGATCATCTGAATGGCGTGCATCTCCAGGAAACGACTGATCTGTTGCTACATCACACCTGGAGGTTGATTACAAAAAGTAGCACTGGAATCAGCTGAGGAGAGGGCTCGGACAGCTTCCTCTTCTCTGGCCAGTTAAAGACAAGTTGACGTCTCTGCATGTCAAAGAGGTTCTACTCTGCATAAAACCTGGTGCATGTAAACACGCCGAAGCAAAATAAACATTAGGATTGTTTATTCTGGATTCATTTCAATCCTATTAAGACATTCTGTGTTTGTAGACATAGCTGCTGTTGTGGCAACAAGAGCCAGGGCAAAGTGTGTGTTTGGACTTTAGCTGCTCACAACATGTTATTCATATTTATGTTGAATCTGTAAAAATACAAAACAACACAGTCAAACAGAAATACCATTTTATTTAATTTAACAGTGTGTTTCAAAAAGCATTTGGCTAAAAACGTTTCATAAAGTAAAAGATGCGTCTATTTATCTTTTTGTAAATTATACATTACGTATAAAATCTCCAGGTATAAAGCCCACGTAGAACACGAGAGTGCACAGAAAAACTTAAAATGACCTTCAGAAAGCAAAATAAATATTACTTAAGACCAAGTTAACATTTTAAGAATAAAAAAAACATTGACACCGAAGACTGAAGGAATCTGACATGGTTTAAAGCTTTCAAACAGTATTGTATGTTGCTATAAAAGTGGAACTATTACATTCATAGTTAATTGGCCTGCTCAATCCTTTGCTCGTTTAAACTATAAAAACACCCAGACAATCTAAAAATATGCCCCGCACGATGAGCATATAGCGCCTAATACTGTCTAGCTTTCTTTCATCCACCTGTCTGTAAGAAATACCTGGTGACTAATTATTAGAGGACAAGGAAAACGACCCACACAGCTAATCCTTCGCCGTGTTTGATTTGGTTTGCCAGTGGGGGATCAGCTTCACCTGGCAGGTGTAGAAAATCCCCACCTTTCAAGGGGCGCCTGATGATGGAGGAAGTGAGTAAAGCTGGAAAGGATGGAGGGATGAAACTGGCACAGGTGTTGGGTGTAAAAACAAGCGTGTGGGTGTGGTCCTGCTCTGCGAGTCTCTGTAATCATACATCCTGTAGGTGCCTAATCCCAGCTATAATCCTCATCAACATGGAACCATTTGTTCGTCACACAATAAAGTTAAACAAAAGAAATCCTCTTGATCTAAGTGGAGCTGCAAATACCTATTATGTTGGATTCCTCTGAGCCGCCTAACACACATCCTTCACCACTTTGCCAGAGTGGAAGATAAATACTGCAAACAAAATAAGTCGTCCTTTTCCACTTTTCTTAACTCGGCATGTGTTTGCTCTCACAGCCTTCGTCCAGCTGTCTTACTAAAGGACACAGGATAAATCAGAACAAACCTCTCATGCTTGTAGGTTATAATTGCCAAAAGAACATATTTCATAAGCCGTCATGCCTAAATAAAGAGAAACAGGAATGTGTCAGATTTTTTTAATACACCAAAACACTCACTTTTTTGTTCTTCAAGCTAACTTTTAACCACCTGCTGTATGCTTGGGATTAAATTTCATTTGAAAGATCTGAGCTGTAACATCCTGTCTGTCATTTTCATCAGCATCAAAAACAGTCGCGCCTAACTGCCTCCCATATACTTCACAGTATTTATGCTGTTCTTAGGCTTTCAACCGCGGCTCGTTCTGGCCAAACAGTTCCACTTTACTTTTTTTCAGACCAGAGGACATGTCTCCTAAATTGTCTTTGTATTATGTGAGTTTTCAAAACTGCAGTCAGGCTTTGTAATGTATGTTTTCAAGCATTGGCTTCCTCCTTGCTGAGCGGCCTTTTAGCCCATGTGTATACAGGACATGTTTCCCTGTGGATAAGGACATCGTCCTAGCAGCTTCAGCAGCATCTCCCCCAGCTCTTGTTTTTGTAGCGTTCATCTCGGTGAGACACATGTCCCACTCGTGAGCAGTAGAATGGTCAGAAATTCCCATCATTTCTATACTTGGGCATATTCATTTGAACAGCTTAATGCAAAAAAAAAGGCATTTTATATAATGTGAAAACCAAAAATATGTTTAACGAACAAATACAAATTGTGATTCTTGATTAATTAACGTATCTTTTCATCAAAAGGACAGGGGTCGTCGTGTTTTAATTAGTTTTTTTCTGTGTGAATAGCTCATTTTTCTGGTGTTAATGAGACGCACTGAACACACCGAACGTGACAAAAAATTCAGAGAAAAGTATGATGTAAATACTTTATCAGAACTCTGGTTTTTACAAGGCCCATCAACACCATTTAAAACTCATATATAGTTTGAGGTCCCCTCTTTCTACACAAGTTGAAACGGTTTGTGTTATCTTGGCTCATTACTTTTAACTTAACGATCATACCAAACAAGAAGGTTTGACATACTAAAACATTCCTTACATACAGGAAACATCTCCAACATCTCAGGGATGAAAGTAGAAACGGCTGCAAACGTTCCTCAGACCGATGTCAGAGACTGGTAGATGGATACAAGAAATCTCTTACTGATGTTATTCCGAGAAAAGTTAGTGACCCCTAGCTTGGTCCTAATGCTACTTAGATTTTCCTCAAGTATGAAAAAACCCCAGACATTGTGTAATCAGCAACGCTAGAGCAGGAAGAGAGCTGTCTCGTAATTGTCAGACCAATAAATGAATGGAGATCTAAGCCAGTCCTGGATATCTGCTGCAGAGAACTGATCCTATTGCTGCTGACTGCACTGACTTTGAGTCATCAATCCAGACTTTACATTCTCAGGTTTTCAGGCGTCTTTGTCTGTAGCTTTAAATACCTAGAGCTGATCTGGCAAACTTGGACTCGCGTTATTCTTTAGCCCAATTGACATCCTTAACAGTAGTGTTTTCCTTGTTGCCGAGGTACCGGGGGATGGACTGGAGCTGAACCCGATGCTTATTTTAACTGGTCATAATTTATTACATGTTTAAGAAATACTTCAACACAATAAACAACTTGTGCAACTTGTTGAGACACTCTGTGCTGGTGTCCAAGAGAGTTTTCTACTACTCAAATCTCTCCAAAAGTCTTGGTCTTATGGTTTCTTTCACTGATCGTTTTCTTAAAGTGCAAGAGCTGCACACCTAGCATGAAAGTTAAACGTGCAGTCTGTTTTAGACTATATGAGATCTTATGGTGGCGTTTTGAGGGTCTCCTGAAACTACCTTTAGCATTTTATGGTCTGCTTACAAGGTAAGACTGAGTGGATTACCTCATCTGGACGTGGTAGCAATTGTGTTGTGTGGCGGCACTAGCTTCGCCCTAATGGAATAGAACGGCGCAGTACAGGTTAGTTGTACTGGGCACTTTTACAATGGACACAGATAACCAGACCAATGCATTACTGCTCAGTGGACACAAAGAATCTTACTGAGTTTTGGAGATGTTTTTACATCTCTTAACATGTTTCCTACTGTGCCTGGTGTCCTCACCCATGTTTGGTTTTCACACTTGCTTGTTTTAAAGTGTTTTCTTTTTCAGCCTACAGTATATGGAGATTAGGCTAGTAGCCATTTATCTGATATATGGAGATGAACATCTAATCTGTATCACATCATATCCACAGAAATAGAAAGTCATGAATTAATGGATTAAAAGTAAAAGTTCCATTTATAAGAGGTTTAATATCATTATTCCCTTTAAATTAAAGGACTTCCACAAGGCTATTATTGGACTATTCTTGTTCTTAACCCACATTCTGATAAATTCTGCCTTTTTAATTATTTTGAGACATTTTGTTACAGGCTCAAATGCATATGCTCTCACTAATGTATAAAAAAATAAAATAAAAATGTATATATGTGTGTATATATATATATCTATCATAATCTTATTTAGGATAATGTTTTTTAAATCTGGATGTTTAAGGAATTCTCAGTGGGAGATCAGGTTGTCAAAATAAAGATGAATGTATTTTAAGGAAATCCGTCCCTCCAGAAAAACTTGATTCTACAACAGCAGAAAATCCTGCAAAATCAATGAAAGGGCGCACAATATGCACTGGTTCAGTGCATATTGTGCGCCCTTTCATTGATTTCAGCGAAAAAATAGCATCTAAGCGCAGAAATCGCAGAATTATGTAAGTTCGCCTGATTTTACTGATCCCGCATTTTCGCAGAAAGTTGCAGTAAATTATTATTTTCTTACTTTAGACCTTAAGTGTTCCAAGACTCTAAGTTAGCATAACAGGACTAAATAACTGGCTCAGCTATGCTGCTATGTTATGTCATGTTTGCTGTGTACTATATGTTGGAGAAGCAGGTTTATTCTCCTACATTTGGAAACAACAATTTCCAAGTTTTTCACACTTTTGCGCATATTTTCACACTTTCACGCGTTTTCATCGCAGAAAACAGGACGAAATGCTGCAGAATTAACTGCAGAATCAATTTTTGTCTGCGTTTTTCTGGGGGGACTGGTTAATGAATTTGAAGGCTGTTGTAAAATTATGTATAAGCAGATAGTTAATCTGATCAATCATTCAAATGTATTTGTCACCATAAATAAATGTATTGTTTTAAAGGATATTTAGTTTAGTTTTTTAAACGTTGATGTTTTGTTCTATTTGGTAGTCACCCATGAACATCTCAGTACTAACACGTGGGATTTTTCTTAAGTTCACCTGCTGACTATGTACTCTTAAATGTCGTGCAGATTTTAGTTGAATATTGGGCCTCATGAGTTCAGCAAATGAAATTGGGTGAACTTGTTTTTTGTCCTTGCTGTGCTGTTTTGCGTAAAATTGAGCAACAGTGACTGGCTTCTTCCAGAAAAGACAAAGGCTCACAAACAGGAAAACGGAAAGCTATTTAAACATGCAGGCATACAGGAAAAGAGCCAGACATCAATATGAGGGTTTATGCAAGAGTTTGTTCAGATTAGTGAATCAATAAGGGGCCATGTGGGCTCCCAGAACATCTGCAACCACAGTCTGGAAATGAATCAACCTTTGATTACAGAAGCAGTTATTTTTTATACTAACAAAGCTGTGGTCCTGTTGGATTATTGGAGTGTTTTTGTAAAACAATGATGTGTTACCTCCTTACTTATTGAGGCTGTCCCCCTTGTCTCATCTCTAGAATTGAAAACTCTCAGATGGGGGCATTAGCTTTAAAATCACCGAGCAGTGGTAAGTCAGAAAGCCCCCTCATCTCTGACTGCAAACATACAAACATGGATGACACCGTGTGGAAAAACCTTTGTGTTGGCATAACGGGGGATCCCTCCTTTAACTAGCTTGCTCGTCTCGTGTTGTTTTGGGCTTTTATCCCTAATTGTGGAGGAAAGGTTGAACTGGGTCAGGTGGAAGGTGTCCCTGAGGGTGTGTAAAGGGCTGTTGAATGTGAGATTAGGCTATGCCAACAAACCTGGCTAGACATGAGTATTTCAAAGAGATTAGGTGGTCATGAGTCAGTGGCAGAGACAACCCAAACATGTATGTCCATTTAACCACCAGGACCTCACTGTTCATGTATCACTACATTTATACAACGCTCATTCACAACACAGCAGTTATACATATGTTCACAAATGTTAAAGCATTCCCTATGTTGAAAACATGTTTTATCAAATTTGTAAAATGTGCAGCCTTTATTAATTCAACACATTTCTGGATTTGGTATATCACTGAATACAGTTTCATGTTTTTGTTTGACCAACATTTGTGCTGCAATGATCTGTGTGCATTAAATTGTTCTTGAGTTCAGAGATGTTGTTTGGTAGAAGCAGATTTTGTTTTATGGGGATTTCTTATGTGGGATTAGGATCAAATCTTACTCAAAGCTAGTGACTATGGAGGAGAGGGGAATGCTGTCGGCACCAAAGGTTACGTTGGAAATTGATGATTAGTGAATCTGATGGAAGGGGGGGTTATAATCAGAAAGTGACCTTTCCTTATGGTGGATTCTTTACTGACCTCCTGGATCAGTTGGCAATCTATTAATCTGGAGGAAAATTAGATGAAGTATAATCCAGATCCCATTTTAACAGACAGAGCTGCGGTTTTGATCAAAGCATGTTTGTGTGACTTTTTAATAACTTTTATTAACATGTTTGTTAAAACTGTCTGTATGCTGCGACAGGAAATATGAGGCAGATAACCTGTAAAAAACAAATAAACATCAATCTCCTCTGGCTTCTTTCAGGGGTCCTGCTGAAGTTTTCGGGTGTTTGAATATTTTTGTAAATTTCACTGAACCAAATATTCACCCACATGCAAAAAGATGTAACCAGACTGAACCTCTTTACTCTAAACATTAACATCCAGTGTGGATGACAGCAGATGAAACGCTGAAACACACTGAGAGTGTTACAGAAGTGGAATATTATCATAATACAAAATATCTGTGGGGTAAATTAAAAAAAAGTCTTGTTTTCAGTAGTAATAAAGATTTTATCTGCTCACACAGCCCTCACAATCTTCTTTGGAGCTTATGTTCTAAATAATGTGTCTAAGTGTTTTTTTAGCATGTTTGTTCTCACGTTTCTACACGAGCGGGTGGGGGGGCCGTGAGGAAGCAGCTGATGCTTCGCCGTCCTGACTTTGCCTGATGTCCTGTTGTCCGCAGGGTATGCGAGTGCTGGTGGATGCCAGAGACAAGCTGGGCATCGGCTGGCAGAGCTGCGAGAACGAGAAGCAGGGAATGCTGGTGATGTCGTGGGAGGGGCGTGTGGGCGCCTCGGGGGTGGAGCCCGGCGAGTTTCAGCTCTACGTGATGGCGCTGAGCGCGCTCTGGGCGGATGCCGGCATACAGGAGGCGTACGCCAGGCGCTCCGAGTTCCAGCTGGTGAGTAGATTAAAGACAGATTCCCAGGTTGGTCGTGTTTAATGCAGTTTCCCGTTACCACGGTTCCCTCAACTGTTCCCTTCAGCCAATATTAAACCGCAATAAAACTATTTATTAAATGAAAGCAGATGTCGCAGTTTTATCATGCAAGACAAGTTTTTTCAGCTTGAATAACTTCATATGATGCCACATACAAACGCGCCTCCGCTGGTTAGGATTTTGCTTTAAATAGCAATGTTGGAGGTTTTAGAATAGTAACTTAGCATTCAAGTACATCATTTAACATTTTTCTACAAATACTCACATTGGCTTTTTACTTATATTTGGACTTGAAGCAAATAGTTTTTGTCTTTTGCCACCGACAAACTAAACAAAAAAGTGTTATTGGTGTGTTTCCTTGTGTGTTTTCAGAAGTATGTGCATGCATAGGTGACGTCATTTGTTGTGGAAGGTTTAAGGCTTTCTAGGGTTCAGTAGATAAATAAATGTAGGAGTAAATAGTTGCTCTAAGCTGTGAGCTGGTTTAGAAGTAATTGTTTTAAAGACGCTGAGCCACGGGAGAAATAGCCTTAATATCCTTCATTACAACTGGTGATGCAACACCTTAATTCATTTTTATACCAAGCTGCTAATTATATATTCCCTGCTGTTTCTCCTCAGTACTCACAAAGATAAATGGCTTAAATACTCTATAAGACAATATCTAGACTTTAATTACCAATAACCGAGCTCACAAAGAGTAGCAAGCCCAGATGAGAAAGAGAAGAAAGAAGGATCCGTTGAGAAAGATGTCTTGTATTCTTCTTTGACCTTTTGGCCTCTGGACCACTGTCTGCAGCTTGACCATCTGTGCTGTTATCTGTATTTTTGTTTTTTGTAAACGCCTATAAAGTGTGAATCTCTGTTTCTGGTCTGCAATGTCTTTTTCATTTTAACCCTTCTGGTCCTTCTTGTTTTCTCTTTTGTTGTCTTTTCAAACGTCCTTTTTAAAACCCCAGTAGCAAAATGATAACCCATCATATTATCATGAATATTAAAATACTAATTTTGCATGTTGCAAAAGAAGAGGAAAACAAAAAGAATATTTAGTGGGTCTGTTTCCACTTTCGATTTCTGATTGAATCAACGAAGCTACAAAACCTTAATTTCTTTCTAAACAGGGAATATTAGAATAATTTTGTTTCATTAATACTTACTCTGTGTTACCATCCCCACTTTAGCGCATTCTGTCTTTTTTGTTGAGGAAAAACTGCTGATTCGGGTTCTGCTTTAAGGCTTCTTCCTGCTAAAAGTGACTTTTCCTTTTCTTTACATGCGTGCTCAGTCTGAGGCGTTGCTTCAATGTCATAAACACTGTTGCCTCAAAACCAGAAAGGTGAAGAGATTTCTGCAAAGTCACGACTCGATGCAATCGGCCGGCTTTCCTTTATTATGAATAAGTATTATAAACTGGAATAAACCCCAAATCTCTTTCTTAAATTAAACTTTAAACTCTGCTTAACCTCATGTTTTGCCTAGGCTATGTTGTTTTTCATTAAAAATGTCCTGTCTTTTATTGTCTCAATAGAAACGATGGGACCTTTTTCTAAGCTGTCTCTTCCTCTGGTCTTCTTCAGTGATCTGAACTAAGTCCCTGATCGTCCCTCTGTTGTGGAATATTTTCCCTCTCATCCTTTTTTTGTCACATTTATCACCAAACAAATCTCAGTCTCAGACCTTGGTAACATGTTTCAAAACACAAGGCTAAGTAATGATTTTTATATTTTAAGGGGAAAAAACTGCAAATAAAATATAGAAATAACAGAACATCAGTCATTAATACTGCTGTATTATTACTGCTGTATTGGCCCACGCTTCATAAAACTGGTAATTTAGCAACACTGGCAGGTTTAAACACATAAACTGTCTCTGCACTTTACGCTGCTGTAGACTTTTTAGCACCGATGGATGCATCAGTAGGCAACGTGGTGTTAAGTGCCTTGCCCAGGGGCACATTGACATGTAAACATTAGAACAAGACAATCCAATTTTGTTTTTCAGAATCTCTCCCATGAAAAATTGTAAATGTAATCAATGGACGCCATGGAGAAGCAGCGTTGTGACAACTTGCAGGGCAGGAACTTCATTAAAGCGACATAGGCCAGTTTCAAGATGATGCAAAGCCAAATTTCCTTTAAGATGTTTTTCATAAATACACCATTTTCATACAAACTTAAGGGAACGTGACTTTTAGATGCGCCTGGAAATGCAGAATCCCACCTCTCTATTATAACATTCAACCTTATATAACAGCCAGGACAACATCAGAAGGTTATCATATAGGAAGCGTTTAGATCTGACACGTAGGGGGAAAAGAAAAGTTCAGCTAGAGGAAATTATAATTTTTTTCATAACTTCTTTTTTATTTTTCTAACTTCCCAACGACGTAATTATGTTTCTTTTGAGTGGAAATGAAACTGGTGAAGTGGAGCGCTGAGGAACCTCATCTCCGCCGTCTGAAATAGTTGTTTGACGGCGGTGCAGAGCGTTTTCCTGATGTATTTAATAAACACTGATAAACAGTGGGCTGAACACGGCACAGAAGCGGTTTTTTTATTATTATTTTGCATGTTGAATCATACAGCTGGCCACAAAAGGAAATACATTTTTATTTTTTTAATAATTTTTACAGAAAGCATCACAAAGTATTTTCCGTTAAACAGCCGTGGATTACTTTTCCAGGAGGGAGGCGCATCATTTCCACACATGCTGTTGCTTAAAGGCTGCCTGCTGCCTTCAGGGACCCAAGCAAATGGAGAGTCATTTAAAGTACACACTTACTTCAGTTTACTGAGGGGTTTATGACAAACAGAACCCCCAGAGAAATCAATAACTCAACAAGCACCAACAAATCTGCCGTGACGAGGGCCAGACAGACTCTTGATGGCTAAACAGAATGTTGTTAATGACCACCAACCATATTTTGAGCAGGGAAAGGTCTGTAACTTTGACCTCTTACCTCGTCTTTTCCATTTATCAGTGATACAGCAATCTAGAGTCAGGCACATGTCACTTCCTCTCACTTAACATGCTGTGCGGGGGTGAAGGGGAGATGTACAACTTTAGCTCAGACCAGGCCGTCTTATCTGAGCTCTGTTATAGTCTCTATGTGTAGCTGACTTATCCGTCTGTAAAGATGCTCCATAAGGACGGAATAATGATACATTTATAGGTTTTTGGGCAGAATCCACATTTTAAAAGACTGGTTGGAAAGCTTTTATACAAACCTGTCGGTAACATTTGTGTTTTTTACCTTCTATATAGTTGTGTGTCATGTAAGCCCTTTTTTCAGTTTTAGGTTTTGTAAGCACAATGTGGCTTTTTGTCTCAATAATTAGCGGCTTAATTAGCTTATTAGTGTTGTACTATTTCTTTTTTTTTATAATGTGTTCATTCATAATCTGCTCAGGGCCTCTTTCCGTGTTAGTCTCACTTCAGAGGCTTGTAATCAAGTTCAACTTATCCAGTGTTATTGAGAGAGATCAGGAGATCAGGAAAGGTGCAGAGAAACGGGACGTTTAGTCTTGTTCCTGGGATTTAATACAGTTCTTGTATAACATCCTGTGCTTATTGAGCTCCATCTCCCTGCAGTCTACCAGTGTGATGAAAAGCCTCCAGGAGAGAACAAAGTAAAAGCAAAAAATACATGTTTATTTTCCAGGAAACTGATGAATATGTCACTTTCTTCACCATCACCCACGCTGGTAACGGGCAATAGGAAATCAATCAGGAAGAAACAAATTGAACATCCATTGTTAACGCCCTGTTTTAGGGAAACGGTTTTTGAATCTTTCAGGACATTTTTTCTTATTATTCTTGCTTGCAGACTGCCAACATTCAAATTTCCATGTCTTGTTATTATCATTTGTTTCTGTGTTTTGTGACATGTAAACCTTATAATCCTCAGCCTTGTTCCTAGTTGTGTCATGACCAGTCACAAATGCTCACATCACTTCACAGTTTGTCTCATAACAGCCACAAACATCATGTATTTTGTAATAGATCAACACAGAGTTGTGCCTATTAGTGACATTTAAGGAAAATGATGTGTAGTAAGAAAAACATTTTAGATATAAGAATCTAAGTAGTATGTTCTGTATTTTGACTCCCATCTGAGTAAACACCAGGTGGAAAAACCTTTTATTTGGTATTCTTCCTGAAGAAAAACATCATGCAGCCAACGCTGTGTTTCACCATGATGACGGTGTGCTCAAGGTAAAAACCTGATTTCTTTTGGCTGTTTTTCAGCATAGTCTTCATTGTTGTTTCTTGAGGTGTGTATTGCTGGCGCTCCTCAGGACTCAGGAAAGTGGTGCAAGTTGAGCTGGTGGCTAACCAACAGCCTATCTGGTAACCCTAATACAGCAGTGAACCACTCAGGAAACACTGAATAAAGCAGTGTAAAGATTCAGCACTGCTTGTATAAATAATGGAACAAATATGGAACTAACCTTGTGAAAGGGCTCAATATCGTACTGCAACCATACAAGAACTGAAGTGCTTGCCAATGCAAAAGAGCGTTTTTCCCATTGTGAGGCTTTTTTTGATATCACACTAATCTAATTCATTTACTTAAAACGGAATGATATCATTTTAAATTGAAATTGCACCAGGTTAATTCACAACACTCCCGATCATCAGCAGGTTTTTTTTTGTTATAAAATGATATCTCTAAATGTATCAACACATTAAATTAGCAGCCCTATAAGCTTTAAAGTAGATCATTAGTGTGCTGTTGAATGTTTAACTGTGTGTGTGTGAGACTAACCGAGGAAAGAGGAGCAGGAAGGAGTCGTCACTAAAGACAAAGGTGAACTCAGGAACTCACAGGCCTGTTTATGTTGCTGGACCTCTAGTCCGGCTCTGTAGTTCTGGCCTCAGGCTGGAGATTTATGCCTTTGCCTAATTCTCAACAATTCAGTGAGCATTGGTTTTTAAAGTTTACGCCTTTGTGTGATTTGGCCTTTAAAACATTAGTTTGTTTTTTAGCTCACATTTTGTTTAGTTGTTGAGCATACTCTTCAGTGGTCTCTTTCTTAGTTGGTGATCTGTCTGCTCTGTTGTTTCCGTCATTCATGAACCTCAGATACTTTAACTACTCTACTTGGGTCAGAAGCCCAATCCCAACCCAAACAAGGCATTCTGCCCTTTTCTGGCTAAAACCATGGACTACGAGTCCGAGGTCCTGATCTTTATCTGAATCACTTCACGCTTTAGTGCAAACTGACCATACAAGCAGAGTTACTGAAGATTAGCTAAGATTCAGACTTCTCCAGAATAAATAAATAAATAAAATGTAACGATGAGATAAAAGGAAATCTAAATGTTAAGTAAAAATGTTCTCTTTTTGAGCATTTAGATTTTGTTGAAAGTTGTGCTTTCCCAGTATTGTGGGCAACGTTAAACACGTTTCTGGTGTCGGCCTTGTCTGATTGACTGTGTGCTGCCGCCTGCTGTTAAGTCAGCTTGGAGGGGAGACCCCTGGGTGGTGCGTTTATTGGTGTATTTAATGGGTTTTATAGATAAATTGAGCTTTTTTTCATGAAAATCATAAATTTATGTTAGTTTTCTATCATTCTATTCCTTTTCTCTCCTCATCCCCTCTGTTTATCTAAATAGCCTGGCTGACTAGCCTCTCCCTGTGTCATTGTTGCTTTACCACAGCCAATCAGAGGGTGGGTCCCACCCTTGGCTCCGTCTGATAGGTGCCCACCCTTGGCTCCGTCTGATAGGTGCATGAATCCGTTTTTCTTGATTCAAAGACTCGTTTCACTGGTGTTTTTAGTAGCCCGTTTAAAAAGTTTGGTTGCGTTGTTGAGGCCCGTGTCGTAGCAACAATCTTGATGATTCTCTTCTGTTCTCTGCCGTCTCTGCCCTTTATAAAGTGCCATCATTTTTAGTTGGCCAGGTTTTCTGGTTGCTATTGAAATGTACAATCATGGTCTTTATAAACCAACCGGTCATGCGGGGTGTAAAGAGGAAGTGTGAGTGAAGCTCACGCTGGCAGCGACGTTGAAAACTGCCAACAAGCTTCTGCTGTAGTGACTGTTTCAACGTCACATCTGTGTTGCTAGAGCTGGGAGACATGAACTACTGGGAAACCATTGTTTTTTCTGTCTGCGCTTCACAGATAATCACTTCTAGTTGGTAGATTAAACAAAACAAACTCTTCTCTGTTAAGGCGGATTTTCCAAAACAGTTTCTGAAGCATTAACGATGATGATGATGCAACAGCAGGATCCTGCTGTTGCATCCTAATCTGATCGTAGATCTCTGAGACATCTGAGAGAAACCCAGACTCTGTCTGACCGTCTGTCTGTTTGTCCATCTACATCCGATATTCATCCGTTCATCCATCCAAATATCCTGATGGTCAGGTTTGAGAAGATTTCATATTTTGAGTTTGAGCATCTTAACATTGCACAAACATCTAGTATTTTTAGATGTATAAGTAGATTATGAGGCATGTCTCACATTAATGACGTAAAAGTCGTACAATATGCGACATGTCATCTGACTGCAGGCTCTTTTAAAATGATCAAAAACGTCTGAATTAGTGAAGTGGCGTAATTGTAGGACATAACCGTATGTGGCTGTGACACAGTTACATCAGAAACAAAAGCATTATTTCTGTTCTTAAAGTTAAAGAAATGTATGTGTGGCATTACAGGAACTGTGTACCAATCATGACTCCCATACCTATTGGTGACAGGGCGTCTTCAGAGCTTCAAAGTGGATTTTGTCTGGGTTTATTTGCAGTGGTTGAATGAATTAGGACCTCCAGTATGAGTTTCAACGCCAATTACTGCAGTAGGGTGCATCTGGTTTCAAAGAGTAATAATTGCTTCCAGTAGCTGTGGTTCACAGTCACTGCTGCTTCAGCAGCTGCTCAAATCAGAAGAACTGCATAACTCCTGTTAGTAACACTTTTGGCGTGGTCTGGATCAATGGTTTAACAGCTTTTCTAAAGTTATTTTAAGGTGTTTATTTGAATTGTTGAATCCAAACACACAGATGAGGACCGGACATGGATGGATTGATTTTACAAGTAAATGAAATCAGGAAGCCAACAAATAAGACTGTTGAAAATAGAAGACCGTCTCCCACAACTGAGTAAACCAACAACTTTGTCTGCTGGCCAGATTAATAATTAGTGAGTTATTGGGCAGATGAGGGACAGTCGGAGTGCGTCGGCCATATTGGATGTGTCAGAAAGACTGAAGTCGATCCAGCGCCTCACTACAAGGAGCTTTAAGTTAGTTACAACTGGCTTTGTTCTTAGACATATTCTGGATTTCATATTTAGCTCATACTACGTTATAGATGACCTTAAATGGTCCAAGACTCTAAGTTAGCATAACGGGACTAAATAACTGGTTCAGCTGTGCTGCTATGTTATGTCATGTTTGCTGTTTACTAGATGTGGGAGAAGCAGGTTTATTCTCCTACATTTGGAAACAACAATTAGGCTTGTCCCGATCCGATATTTGGATCGGATCGGCCGCCAATATTTACAAAAAATGCGTATCTGTGTCGGATCGGCCGGCACTGGAAAATTCCAATCCAAACTCCCAATCCAGTTTTTTTAAAGTCTGATCCGTGTTGTACAGCGCACCGATTTTAGATAATCCATTCCAGTTTTTGCTGTGTTTTCCCTAAGGTCCGGTCTGCATTTTCCAGCATACCTTCAGCACACTGAATAAAACCGGCTGTATCTATAAATATGGTGTCAAATCTTGTCACTACTTTTCACCAGAAGTTAGGGGACATATGTGCCTGTAATCTGAGCAGCATTTGTGGACGTGGTTCTATTCAAAGTTTTTGAGTAAAAAGTGTTTGTAAGACACCCGCGCAGAGAGTTAAGGGCGGTGAAGCAGTGGCGCGTAACGAGAGCAGAACAGAGAGAAAGAGGGTTTTTCCTTTTCCTCGCGATGCGTGATGCATCCCCGTCTTGCAAATGCCAAGCAGGGGACGTGGTCAGGGTGGCAGAGGGGCTCATAACACCACAAATAGGGGTGAATATAGTGGGGATGAAAACAACCGGGTTTTTTGTGGCAGACTCGGGAGAAACCGCGGAAAAACACACACCGGCTAGATAAGATAAGACAGACTGTAACCCTGGCAAAACAATTTCCTCTGGGATCATTAAAGAGTATCAAATAACAATTAACACAACACACTCATCTCACATACAACACAGTACAGTACACAATCACCATATAACAATAACTACACTAAAGACAAGACGACACGGAGCAACTCTGGCTAATGGTGGCGTTTACTGCCGTGTTCACTGCCGCACCGTAAATCACGGCGGTGATGATGATGACTGGCTGGCAGTTCTTGAGGGAAGACGAAGAGTGGATCCTAAGTTTTGATGAGCCTGTTTGTTATTGTGGAGACGATCTGACAAATTCTGAGCCCATTGATTTCATTTCTCTTTTTCTGAATGGTGAATTGACATTTTCCAATTTGGCCGCCACCTGTTGATGTCACAATAATCTGATTACATGACAAATCTACTTCTATCCCAAATGTAGGTTCATACTGAAGATATTTCTAATCGACAGTAGACCTTTATCTCAAACTACTCTAAAGTTGTAGCCTTTTGACACCTTGATATCAAAACTGTATATTTTATTTAAAAACTCTGGCGCCTAAAGGGTTAAGACGGCCGGGTAAACGGAACGTTATTGGTAAAAATAACAGTTGTGTGGGATTATTTTACCTTAAAGGACGAAAAAGACGAGAGGCTTTTTAGCGCAGTCTCGCTCATCATTGATGAACACAGGAGCAGGCCGACACCTGAGCATGTCCAAACGCTCGTCTTTGTTAAAAAGAATCTCCCCATCATGCTTGGACTGCAGTCAGGGCAAACAGGTGACATTGAAAGGAATGTGTAGATGGAGATGGAACAGAAAAGTGTGGAGTAGATTGGGGAGTAAAAGGCATTTTTGCCTTTAAATAGAGTTTAAAATATTATTTGCACTGATTTTTTAAAGCCTTGGTTTACACTTGATCAAGAGAAGAGTACTGATGCTGACTAATAGACTATTTTCTACTCAGGTTGTTTGAGTGTGTTGCTTTTTTAATACAGTTTCCAATATTTTTTGCACTTATGGCTTTTTAAGCCTTGGTTTACTGATGCCATTTCTGTTTATTTATTATTTTGTCTATTTTGTGTGTATCCCTGAATAAACAGGTCAGTTTCTCATTACCAACTATTGTGTATTATTCTAACTCACCTAATTCATCTGGCTAGTTATCAAGAGTAAAACTCTTTTCAACATTAGTCTGACAACAAAGTAAGTAGGCTAAATGACTTTAAACCTTAATAGATAATCGGAAAGGCCGGTATCGTAATCGGCCGGTATCGGTATCCGCCGATACTGAGAGCAACAATATCTGTATCGGATCGGAAGTGCAAAAAGCTGGAACGGGACATCCCTAACAACAATTACCAAGTTTTTCACACTTTTCCGCATTTTCATCGCAGAAATGATGCCGAATTCATCACAAGATCAAGGATTTCTGGATAATACAGATCCATTAGATGCAGATCGATATGATCCATGCGTATGTTTCTGTTAACTTTCATAATTTAGTTTTAATACTGAGAGGGTTAGCCACCAAAGACCTTTGCCTTGAGAGGTAATAATCATTCTTCTTTTTATTTTTTTGTTGTGCCAGGTCAGAAATCTGGTTTTGGTGCTCAGTTCTCCATTTTCAAGATTAAAAAATATGTTTTACATTTAAAAAATATATAAATAATCAGTGTAATCTGTCAGGTTGCTGTGTTTTATCAAATCCAAAGTAGGTGCAGCCTCCTTACTGAATATCTTGGGGATACTTCATGCTTCCCTCTGCTGACAGGCTTTAATGGGTTGCTGATTTACGTGGCACCTGCCAACACGGTCAAAGAACCAGATCTTGCTTTACTCACCATGGCGTTTATGTGCTTGATAACCAAACAAACTGGACCTGAGCAGAGAATCTATGGTTTATTTTCCGGAGAAACACAACAGACCCAGAAATGATGATAAACTAAATGTCACTATAAGCAGCAACTGTGTTACATTGATGAACAGAATTAAAGAAAAGAGACCCAGACTTGGCATGGATGCGCCTTCAGTCGGCCAATAAATGTGGATGCATGAAAAACAAATGTACAGAAAATAATGTTTTTACAGCCCGACTAGACCGACTGTTAGTAAAAAGGCAACCACAAAAGGAAAAAAACTCTAAAAGGAATATATTTTAACCTAACTTTGAGATCAAAACGTAGGCAGTGCTTTAAAATAAACCGGCAGTGAGATAGAGAGTTTTGTCAGCCTTTCGCTTTAATAAGAAACCACTAAAATGTCTGCTGCTAAGGGCTGACTTAGATCTTTTCTGCCCGGAGAGGTTTTCTTGGGAAAACTTTTCCCAGGCACAAGCAGGGGGAGGGAGGAAGGAAGGAGGGGAGGAGAGTCGAAAGAAAGAAAGGGAGTGAAAGACGAGTAGTGGGACAGGGAGGTTCCTATAGAGCAGGGGTATTCAAATAAAAGTTAAAGAGGTCCACTCCAACAATATTACATGTTGCCAAGGTCCAGAAGTCCAACTATTTAATGTTTGTGTGTGTATTATATATACATATATACATATATATATACATATATATATATATATACATAGATATAGATATATCTATAGATATAGACACATATTTTTTTTGCTTTCAGTGAGAAAAGTGAGCTCTTGCTTTCTCTGCCAGAATTTTAAACCTGGGCTTGAATGGTGTCAGAGCCGTTCTCATGCATGTGTGGAGGTGCTGATTGGTGAGCCTGGATCAATATTTAGTTTTTACCATGTTCATTGTGGAGAAAGCAGCCTCACAGTTGTATGTGGAGCCAAACATAGTCAAGATCTGCAGGGCTACTTTCCTTAGAGCTGGGACAGCTAAGTCGGGAACCATTTGGAGCCAAAAAGTGGAAGGATCAGTTCTAACAGTTCCTTCAGGGCCAAATCTGCTTGGGGGTCAACTAACTGCATCCGTAGATGTCCAGCATTTACCCACTTGAAATGCTGTGTAACTTCCTTTGAGAAAGCCCAGACATCAGTGATAAGAGATGGGTTCTGAAGGAACATGGTAAGCTGCTGTCCAACACTGAAGCTGTCAAAACGATAAAGTTTACAATGAACTTCTCAATGAAGTCAACAAAAGAAGACACATCTCGCTGTCCCTGAACCTGTTCCTGCACTGCTGGAAAGTGGACACAGTCTTTCTGCAGGTCTACCTTGAACATCTCAAGTTTCCTCTGAAAGGCACGGACAGCTGTCATTAGTTCACAGCTTGAATTGTCTCTGCCCCGTAGCCTCAAGTTCAGGTCATTTAGATGTGAAGTTATGTCAACCAGAAAGGCTACATTGTCTTGCTGTTTCTCGTTTTCTAGAAACTGAGAAAACTGTGTTGCCTTCTGACTTTTTAGCTCTGCCAAAAAAGATGCAATTTCCCTCCTAATGGACCAGAAGCGCCTTTGCTGATCCATCTCACATTGTTGTGTAGCAGAAGCTCGTTGGCATTGGCGTCCACTTCTCTGAGGAACTCCTTCAGAATGCGATGCTGGTAGGAAGAGGATGTCCTTAGAAAATTGATCATCTTCATCATTGTATTCATCACCTCAGTATGCTCATCTGACAGGGAGGCACAGAGGACTGACTGATGAGTGATGCAATGGTAAATTAGGAGATTGGGATTATCATCCTTCAATCTTGTTTCAGCTCCCTTTTCTTTCCCTATCATGGCAGGAGCTCCATCTGTAGTGACTGAGATCACTTTTTTGAGCTCTACTCCTCTCTTTTCTAACATCTCCTTAATGGCCAGGTAGATGTCTTCTCCTGTGGTACTGGTCTGAAGAGGTGTGATAACCAGCAGGTCTTCACAGAATGCTTTCTGGTCTGTGTTATAAAACCTAACATAAACTAACCTTCAATAAGTTTTTGAGCAACTGCTGTCATGCACTCTTTAAACACCTCTCCATCACTAAAGGGCTTGTTGTGCTGACCCTAAAACCAAGCTACTCTGAGAGAACACTCGTGAGCTCGTTGCTGAGCGCTGAATGTGTGGCTCAGGATCTTGGCCGACTGCTCATATTGGGCTTTGAGACTGCGTATGTTTTCTAACCTCATTTCGGATTTGAGTGTGTATGTTTGTTCAAAATGTTGATGTTTTGTCTCATAGTGACTTTTCACATTTCCACTTTTAATAAGTGCCAGAGATTCTGATCAAACCAGACATGCTGGTTCTGTGCTGCCAATTGGAAGAATAAATAGAAAAGACTCTGTCATTCCGGATTAAATGCTCGATTCTCACCGTCCACTTTTCGTTTATTAGTCGCCGCCATTTGTTCCTGTTTACTTGTCTATTTATCCCTTCCTCTGTTCAGTGATCTGTTCTCTCCGTCCTGTCCTCTGCCTGCCTGTATTTCTCTTGTCTCCGCCGTTTCTCTCTCCTTCTCCGTCTCAACTATCAGTTTTTCCTTTGTCTCGCTCAGCTGTATCTTTTGCTGTGTCTCTATATTTCTCTCTATTTTTCTCTTTTCTACATAACCTCTTTCAAAAACTCTCATCCGTCCTGACACCAAGTGACGCCGACCCGCAGTTTTGCCAGATAGTCGAAGTTTTCCAGCCACAAAATCTGCTAAAAACCGCCACATCACCCAGTAATGGGTGGACATGTGTTTTACTAAGTTAACTCAAAAACCCTCAATCTGACTTCAAACCAGCCCAAATTATCTCCACAGCTATTTTTACCCTCAAAATCAAAATGAAAAGCGCCCAATCTGGCAACACTACCGGCCCGTCGTTATCACGTGGTGTAGCCAAAACTGGCATGCAATTGGTCGGTTGGTTTCCATGGATGCATGACTACTACCGTAAAGACTGTAAATGCTGCGCTGGTTAGGCTGTCATTGCTGTTTTGGTATCAGTTTCGGGTCCGCATGACGCTTCATTTGGGTCCGGATCCGGACCAGTGTCCAACTATTAGTGACCTCTGCTATAGAGCGACAAGAAAAACAAGTCAGCACATGCATGGATCTTGTTTACGTGTTGGCTTTTCAGTTCCCACCACACCCAGATAACACGCAGCTAGATATAGGATCTAAACACGAAAACGAGGCTGTACATCAACCCCTGCTGTCCGCAGCCGGAGAGACGTCACAGATAAATCAGGTTTACGTTTGCCCAGGATATGAACGCCGTGGCCCCGGAAACCAGCAGAAAGCGCAGTTGCATCAGGGAGGAGCTGTGGTTCATGATTTAAGGGAAGCTCCACTGTCTGTGATGGGATATTCAATCCCAGCCTATATCTCTGCTTTTCCTACATGGTTCCCACAATAGCTAAAAGTTAATAATCACTCGTATGTAAATGGGATTAGGTAGTTACGATTTGGACTTTGACAACACAACACTCTGGCACAAAAGAGAAAGATAGATTAACCCATAATAAACCTTATTAAGACAATCTTCTATCTGAAACATGGTGTGCTTTATACATCACAATTAAAGTCCAACACTTCATAATGAAACCAACCGCGTTTGCTTGCTGCTGTTGATTTAAAAATGAAAACCAGAGTTTAGCTTTTAACACTAGAGTTGAAAACTAGAGCTGAATTATTTGGACACCAGAAAAGAAGATATTCATTAACTCGAATGAATAAAAAGTAATTTAATGTGGAAAATATCTAACTAACTGGAACCAAATCATTTTTATGAACCTAAAACATGATGAAATTAAAGATCTAATCCCCTTTGTTCATGAATATAAACCTCTTGTTTATTAGCCTTTCACATGGATATTAAATTTAAAAAAAAATTTATCTTTTTTTTTTTTTTTTTTTACAGTATCTTTAGTCGCGTCAACTATCAATTATTTTCATAATAGATTAATCTGCCGATAATGTTTACGATTAATCGATTAATCGCTTTTTATTATTTTATTCAGCCTTATTCAGCCCATATAGGCTATTAAAAACGAATTTGCATTAAGAAAAAGGACAAGACAATTATGTCATTCACTGCAATATATTTACTTTTGTTTAAAGGAACAAATGATCTGAACAGTAAAATATTTGTTCATTTTTTAGGTAAAAAATAGACTAATTTGGTAAAATTCTATAAAACTTATTGATTGTTCAGCATATTAACAATAATCTCAGCCCTTATTATTCTCTAATATTTAATTAGATGTTTGTGAATGTTGTGACTTAGTTGGACATTATTGTTCCTAATAATCTGAACTTGTGTCTCTACCAGCATGTTTAGAACAGAGTTAGTAAGTGGTAGACATTGCTGGGGGTGAGCGTCTTGTTCCACATGTGTTCCTTTATTGTTGCTCCTGCAACTCTAAATGAATATGAACTGAATTCATTAACAGTATTTAGCGCATTTATTTTCTTATTAGCTTATTTAACCGCGCTGGTTCTTCCTCTCCTGCTTCAACTCAGACATGTTTTGGTCTCAGATGTTCACTTAAAGAAGACTTTCCTACATTTTCCTCCTCCGCCATCTTGCTCAGGGCAAATGTGTTAATGAGCCATGCGCTAGCAAAACAAGGCTAACGATTGGCTGATTTCTTCTTCTACTGCTCCACTGGTAGATCACAGCGTTAGGTAGCTCATTACTGCCCCCTATTGACCAAAGATATAACGGATTGTACTAAAAATAGAAGCTTATGGTAAAACGTGATTATAAAGCAACTAATGATGACTAAATTAGTTAATCGACTATTTTAATAATCGATTAAATCTGTTAGTTGTTTCAGCTGTATTTTTTTTTTTAATTAACACATAATCTCATTATTACAATACACTGTAATAAACCACAACTAAAAGTACGAAAAACTAAACAGTGTTGAATTATTAATAACTAATAAAAAAGTATGAAACATTTAAAAAATATTTACAGTGGGAAAATATTACTTGTTAAAGTTACTTTAAGACCGGAGGTGTCCTAACTTTTTCCCTTACTAGAAACATGTTTTTATTGGACATATTTTGCTTTTGTACTTTAAGTGGAACATATTGTGGCCAGTCAAAGACTCGATGAGGTCGGGTGGGTTTATGAAAGTTTTTAAACTGAAGGATAAACTGGACTTCATTCTCTCGATTTGGAATGAATGGCTGGTTGGATGCAAATCAAATCAAAATATGTTTGAATATGAATGTGAATGTGATAATAAAGAACTGAATATTTACGTGATATTTTCACATGTCCGTTCCATCAGCTCTGGGATGTTTGGGGGTAAATAATCAAACTGGATGCACTTATTTAAATTTTCTGGCAAAATATGAACCTAAATAGTCATTTTAGATAATATGTTTGTGTAATTATGAGTTTAATGCTAATGGCATTTTGCGTTATTGCTAAATATTTAAATAACGACTTGATGTAACTATTAATTATGATGTTGTCCTCAACTGTTATACATGTCTGTGAGTTTGTGGATCCCTTCATCCCTGGGAAGTCTCCTAACTATTCCTCTATACACCCCCCCCCACGTCCCGCTTAGCCAATCAGAATCCCTGGCTTTGTGCTGCGGCACTGTAGGTCAGGGGCGGGGTCAATGCCTCACATCTCAGTCACGCCAGGGTCACGTTTCCTGGTGGTTAATCTGTACGTCGGAGCAGACACAGAGGCCTCTGTTGGGGCTGACCAGTCAAAAAGAAGAAGGGACTTTTGCAAAGTTAGCAAAAAGCTGCTATCTGTTGAAGTTTGTTTCTGCGATGATAAAAAGTTTGCAGATTGTGCTCTGGCTCTCTTCCCTCCCCCATGTACTCTGCTCCGTGTTCACATGCACAGCTGTTTCCTGTTGAAAGAGAGGGCATTTAAAAGAAAGAGAAAGGAAGGGAGGAAGTCAGTCATTAACTATTGTTGGGGAATAACTTCTATTCCGTTTCAATCTTTGCATCAAACCTGAGCTTTATGTTAAAACCCTGGTTTTCAGTTTGTCTGAAAGCAGCAGCGGGTCATGCTGACGTGCCGCTGTAACCTGATTAAAGCATGTTCTGTGTTCCAGGCCCTCAATATTTTCCATTCAGAAATCAATTAGCAGCCTCTTAAAACTTAGGTGAACTGTGTAATCCATCGGCATGAGAAGGAGCTCTTAAACTGCATCGCTGCTCAACAGAGAAAACTGACATGGAACCTGGGAAAACAGAAATAAATGAGCTGCAGGACGTTTTCTTCCTTATATAAAACTTCACAGAGAGCATCTAGAATATACAGAGGAAGAGTGAAACCTTTAGTTGTTATGTACACTGGAAAATGTATGTTTTACTTTCATATCCTTCCATCCGGACATAAACATAGAATCTGCTTCAATCACAATTGTTCCGCTTCCTGTTATGAAGTCACACTGATCACATTTTTGAATCCCATGTGCAGGTTGAGACCATTTCCTCCTTTTTTAAATATTTTACAGTGTCAGCAGAAACCTTCAATAGCTTCGGCCTTTTCACTTTAACAGTGTTGATTTTTCTTGTTTTCTTTTTTAATTTTTTAACATGTTTGCAAGAAAAATGTAAGTGTGTGACCATAAGCAGTTTATGCTTTCATATATGGATGCAGTGATAATAAATTTGGACCGATAATAATATTGCTTTATTAGCCGATGACAGATATTTACTGATATTTTACATTCCCCTGCCATTTGACCCCCTTTATTATATAAAGCTGTGGATTTATTTATTAAACATAAACATTTGGAAGTTAAATTATTATTATTATTCAATTAGGTAATTTAATGTTAAATGTATTTATTTCATTTATTTATGTAATTTTGGAACCTTTTGGGAAATAAATGGTTTTCAACTAGGCAAAAACTCAAATAATATTTTTATGGTAGTCTGAATATAACAAACCACCAATAAGAGACAATCATTTTAAAAACGTTAGGCTAATATTGATTTAAAAAACCACTGACACGTTCCTGTAGGAGCGTAAGCTACTACAAGACATTGTTAAAGAAGTTAACTGTTAAATATAAGCATTTTAATGGTAAATTAAGATGAAGGAAAACATGCAGTTCCTTCCTTTCCTAGTAGCCTGTGTCCCTTTAATGATTTAAATCAAGTGCTTTAACTTTTTAATGAATGTTTTAAAGATAAATGTGGTTGTTTCCAGCTTGTGTTCTAAATTTCATCTTAATAACCCGATCAAAAATACTTAAACTTAGGACAATGTTGGTGTCTTCAGTACTTCCTTTTATTCAAAAACAAATCTTAGTAAACTTGTGTGTTTCTACTTTGAAAAAACCACGTAAAAGGCTGAGTGGTGTGGGGAGAACTGGGAATTTGATCAGAAAAGAAAAGCGTTATTTAATCAGAAGCCACATCTCTGGTATAATAACCATTTAAGACAGAAGTCCGAGACATTTAATTATTCTAAAAATCCTGTTAGCTGCTCTGTTGTCTTTTTTTCTTCAACCATTGATGTTCTCTTAGTGCTTAAATAGATGTCAGCAAAGTCAAAGCTCTGTTTCCCGTCCTTCTCCTCTGCAGAGCGAATCAGTCCGATACTTCCTGGATAACTTGGATCGAATTGGGCAGCTGGTGAGTCTCAAATAATCAAATAATTTAATTTTTTTCTCTCTGCATACAAGAAAGTGACTCTTTCCTGTCTTCAGAGCTTCATTCCAAGCAAGCAAGACATTTTGTTTGCGAGGAAGGCGACCAAAGGGATAGTGGAGCACGACTTCATCATCAAAAAGATCCCTTTCAAAATGGTGGACGTTGGAGGTCAGAGGTCACAGCGGCAGAAGTGGTTTCAGTGCTTTGATGGGATAACATCGATTCTCTTCATGGTGTCGTCGTCAGAGTACGACCAGGTGTGTGCGTGTTTTAGACCACATGCATGAATATCTCATCACTGTAGAACCGGTTTAGGAAGCCTCAGTTTACTTCATTAACAATTTATTATTTGACTATTTCTCTTCACAGTCTTGTTTTTTGTTTCAGCTCAATAAACTGTTTTATAGGTCTTTAGTTTATGGATAAGATGAGCAAAGGGTAAATATCGCTTTACCTTCTGATTCATATAAATCTATCCATTTCTATGTAGTTTGGATTTGATTTTGTGATCCTTACTCAGGTTTCTGGTACCGAGCTTCTCAACCTTGTCATCTTGTGACCTGCAAAATGCTTTCAGAGACTGGCAACTCCTACAAAAAAAAGTACTATATGTATATATATATGTATATATATATATATGTATATATATATATATGTATATATATATATGTATATATATATATATGTATATATATATGTATATGTATATATATGTATATATATATATATATGTATATATATGTATATGTATATATATATATATATATATATATATATATATATATATATATATATA
>JAVLVB010000827.1:83499-99436 GCA_032876305.1 Orestias chungarensis
TATATATATATGTGTGTATATATATATATATATATATATGTGTATATATATATATATGTGTATATATATACATACATATGTATATGTATCGATTTATTTTAATATTGTTAGTAAAACACCTGAAACCATCAAAGTAGGGATATGTAGAGGGCTCCATTTCTTGCAATGATCGGTAAGAAATAATATTATTTACAGAGAAGTAAGAAAATGTACGGAGAACTTGGTGATTAATTTGATAAACATGATAAACCAAATGACCCACAAAACATTTATTCAATGAAATCTGGGTAGTTGGCTGCAACTGGATGGTTGTTTAATTGCTGATCCACCATCAATCATTGAGCTTAACCAAACGTCAACATGTTTTTTAACCATAACTCCACATTAAACTAACATGTTTCGCCTCCTGGGTTGGTGCTTGAAGCTGGACTAAAGCAGTACGACCCTTGAACAGCTCGTCTACTGCAGCATGCTGCATGAGAGGCACTTAGAATAATTGGTGGTCTAAAGGCAGTTTTTATGGCAGAGTGAGGGCGTCTCGGGTTAGATCGTAGTAATTATGTAATACTGATACTGTAAAAATGTTTTTCAGGCAGCCTCTTGACTATTGGAGTTATAAAATGGAGGAGAGATCCAGTATCTGATGTTCATACAAAGCTGCCTTTGTGGTTCACCGAGGAGCCCTGATAGCTCAGGGGGTCATATGATTACCACTGAACCATTAATTACTGCTCCTATAAGACTTGGAACCAAAAAATAAAATAAAAACAAAGGCTACTGTTGGGTGTGTGTGGGTCCAGGTTTTGATGGAGGACCGCAGGACAAACCGCCTGGTGGAGAGCATGAACATCTTCGAGACGATCGTCAACAACAAACTCTTCCTGAACGTTTCCATCATCCTGTTTCTCAACAAAACGGACCTGCTGGTGGAGAAGGTGCGAACCGTGGACATCCGCAAGAACTTCCCCGAGTTCAGAGGAGACCCACGCAGGCTGGAGGACGTGCAGGTGCGTCTGAAGCTGTGTTCAGATGGAGTTCATTCTCCATCCGGGTTTTTTTTAAAGTTAGTGCTGCTGTCGCTTGTGTTTTAGCCGCTGTGGCAAAAAAAACTTTAATACCTCAAACTTTTTCCAGTTTGTCCCATTATAATACAAATATGAGTTTACGGAAGCACAAATAACTGAAGTGGAGGGAAAAACGACACGTGGATTTTAACAATCTGAAAAGTGTGGCTTGCATGCTTTCTCCACCGAGTTTGCATGTTAAAACTAGATGGACGTAATCTCTATAGACTACAGTCACACTAAAAGTTCTCGGCTAAACCTAAGGTTAGTTTTTTAAGTAGTTTCCGAGAAAACTAGAGAAACGCCTTCAATGCCGAGTAGAGCCTGATGATCACCAGGAACTAATGAGAGGTAGAATATATCAGAGATGAGGTTTATGCATATTTCCTCAGTATTTGCCAGGATTGTCCCTAAACTCTGTGACTTGTTCAAACATTTTAAATCACTAGTAAGAGCTTTGGCTGGACGTTTGGGGTCGTTGTGAGTTGGGCAGATCAGTTGTCGCCCCGTTCATAAAAGTGCAGCATTGTTTTGCGTCGGTGTCTGTTGCTGTTTACACATCTGGAAACTCAAAGGTTTAGCAAACAAACCTTTTCCAGAGCTGGATTTATGTTTTTCATGTCTAACAGACGAACACGCTCTGATCTGAGATCATTCATCGTAGCTCTGAACGTGTATTTGTGCTGGTCGCTGGCTGGAAGGTAAATCGTCTCAGATCTTATCAGATATTATCTGTTAGAGGTATTTACAACCGTCCAATCCTCCTACCAGCTCAGGCTAGTGTGCCTCCACTATGTTTCACTGTGGTTACAGTGTGTTCAGAGTGATGTGACCTGCAGAGATTAAATGTCACATATTTGTCGCTGCATAACTTTAAAGAATAAGTTTATAAAAAAAACAACTAATGTTCTTAAGAATGGTTACCATAACAACAAGGAGCAAGTTCGCTAAAACAAAATTTTTCCTCACTTCATGCTAAAATCTCTTTGCTTGTTTTACATAATATTCCTCAAGATGTATCTGAATTGATGCAATTTGATACTGACCCAGAATTTGGAAAAGAAACCTTTGTCTTTGTCACTAAATTAATGCATAATAAACATTTAACTGTCTGAAAAAGAATTGACAACACATCTGTAATCGATTTATGAACCATCTGAAAGAGGAGACTTATTGAAAGGAAAGCTTTGGGTATGTTCACTGACAGACACGCTCTGCTTCTTCCAGGCGTTCCTGGTTCAGTCCTTCAGTCGGAAGAGGAGGAACCGCGGGAAGCCACTTTTTCATCACTTTACCACTGCAGTGGACACCGAAAACATCCGCTTCGTCTTCCACGCCGTCAAGGACACGATCCTGCAGGAGAACCTCAAAGACATCATGCTGCAGTGACCTCTGCGCGTTTGTGACTGCAACTGTGAAACCCGCCACCATTCCAGACCCCAAGGACGCCGCAGCCGATGATGAACTTATAAAGCCGCTGACCTGAGCGGATCTGACCTACGTTTGAACCTGTGGAGCTCAAGAGTGGACACCCTGCAGTTAATCTGTAAATGTTCAAATGAGCTGAAACGAGAGCGAAAGTGTGACGGGAAACTCCGACTCCACTAGCTCCATCGTTCCCCTCATGTACATAAGACTAATGACACCGTTGTCACTAAACCAAGCGGCTGCTGGAGGCCGAGTGAGCAGATAACAGACGCCCAGAAGCATCGAGAGCCTCGTCTTAAAGCACGAGAGGGGCAGCGGTCATATGCTGCGTTATGTGAGGAGGTTGCGCAAGTGTTCCTGTCTGTGAACTTTATTTTGTGCTCCCTATCTCCCAGTATTTCACTCCCACCGTCACACGAGACAGGAACAGCTGCAGAGAAGAAGTCTTATTCTCCTAATCTCCTCTCCCTCATCTCCTGTCTTTCGCAGCACAATGGACAGACTGTCCGTCTCGTCCCTCACCAGTAGAAACTGCACACACACTAATTAGAGAGTCATCTCTGTTGAAAGTACACAACTCCCCAGTTATACTCCTCTGTGTCCTCTTTAAATGCACCACAAAGACTCCAGGCTTCACTCGGGGCGTGTTACAAGTATTTACTGGATTTTTTTTCTTTGTGGTTTATCCATACCTGTTGTTTTAGGTCCTCACGAAGGGAACAGCAGAAAATAACAAGGCTGAAACTGATCAGTTTCTCGGCCGTCTGGTAGAGATTTCCAGGTTTGTGTTGCAGTTTCAAAAACTTCAACTGTATCCAGCAACCTCAGCAGCAGCTAGACTAAAAAAGAACGCAGATTTTATATTATTGTCCCTAACATTGGTAAAACTGTGGTAAAAGCTATAAAAGCTACACTTTACTGGCATAGCAAAACAATTTAGTACTTAAATGAATTACTTTTATTAGGTGATGGAAAATAAATCTACAGGAAATCATATTAAAAAAATCTGCTTCACGATGCTTTACAAGGTTTCAAGGTCATGTAGAAGAGAAACCGGCCCACAGCATCACTGATTTCCAACAGTTTTTATAACGAGAGTACGATGATTTCTCCTATTTTTACCTTTCATTCTAAGACATATCAGGTTTATAAACCAGACAAACAGGAACCAAAGTTCAAAGGTTATACAATATTTGATCCTTTGAAGAATCAAATTATATTGCAAGTTTTTTCATTTGGAAACAAAACAAATAAAAAAAACACATAATTTTTGAAAGGTTTTAAAATAATTTACTTACTTTTACAAAATATTGCAAAATAACCTCTAAACTAGCTTTAAATTAATACAGAGAGCTTTTTAAGACGACCAAACCTGATTCACATCCTTCATTGTATAATCCTTTACGCCTAGATTATAAATCTACAGATTTATATTCGGCTGCATGGATTCACAATTTTTATTGAATCTCTACAGGTAAAACGCCCAACAAATTTCACCAAGTCATTAATGCTTCCAATCCCTCCTTCTGGACAAGCATGTGAGGACAGTGGAAAGAAAAACTCCCTTTTATCGGTTTTAACAGCTGTGTGAGGATTCATTCATTTTTCTGTGTTGTCTGCGTTTAAAAGCAGAAAAGTACCTCATCCAAGCTTTTAAATCCTCATCAGACTTAGTTTGGGTGATTTCTTGACTTATTAGAGTATCATCAGAGCAACAATTGATCTTTATCCCTTGCTGTAGCCTTATTGTACCAAGGGAAGGAATATCGGTATAGGAAAGAGAGCCAGCTCAAGCGCCAAACCCTGTGGAACTCCATTTATGAAGAACATTTATAATAGATGATGCCACAAATATGATTCATTTACTTTTAACCACTTAGCACGTGTTTTAACAAGGGTGCCAGTAGAGCAGGGCATGTAGAGCATGTACAAAATGAAGGAAATGCAACTGCAAATTTAAATCCATCATTCACAGAAAATAAAAATAAAGCATCAAATAAAGTTTTCCTACAAATTAGTAGAAACGGGTTGCAACCAGTTTATGAATAAATGATTTTAGTACGGTTTGAAGCACAAACGATAGAGGCTGTACTAACTGAGTCTGATTGAGCTAAACTCTTAATCATGACAAAAATAAAATAATGAATGTAGAAAAATCTAAAGTAGTAAATAGTGGAAAGAGGGAATCCATTCAAAAAGTGCGTTAATAGCAGAGTCATTACCAGCAGCACAGCGCAGCCTGTGTGTAAATAAGCATTAATCTTTTTCAAATGAAAACTTAGATGGATGCTCTTCATCGTCGGTAATTCAAATAAGTAGCAACCAGGACAGTTTAATCCTTTAGCCTTAATCAAACGTGAGGAGAGTGTAAAGAATGTTTCTGTGCGGTTCATCACAGACCTTTAAGCAGCTGCTTATGGATCATGATTTAGCAGATTAAATTGGTAACACGCTTGGATTATGATTGAGTTGCATTTTGGTACGGCAGCAGCGAGGTCACATGTCAGGGCGCCTTTCCTGCTTCCTCTTCTTGGCCGAGAGGAAATCTAATCCAGTGTTAACGTGTTTCTAAAGTGACGTTTAGCATGTTTTTCCCCTCCTGTACACCGAGTACTGTACATTTCTGACTGACACTGCGTACATATGTAGAACTATGCAGAAGTCTGGAGTAATATCTCTTTTCTTTACGTTTTGCTTCCAAGCGGCCAAATGCTGTTAAATCTTTCAAAATGATCAATTCTCCCTTATTTCTGGAGCGATTTCAAGGTTCGATTCAAAACTGAATTACACCTTTAACATCGATGATGCGGTTCAGAGTGAAGTAAACCCACACAGCACATTTTAACCCACTGGTCAAGTCTGTTTTACATGTTTCTATTCACCCCTATTGCCTGGATCTGATCACACTTCTATTTAATGTAAGTCATTGGATTTTTTAACAAAGCAGAGAAAATCTACTTCGATTGCATATAATTACAGTCTTCAAAGCAGGCTAGGCTAATGTTAGCTTTTATTTTTCCTCTGTTCTAACGTGACTCCTTGATTATTTAGCTCAGAACATATTTCCAGTTAATCACATGCAGACATGAATTATTAGTCAGCTGAACTCAGAATTAGAGTTTTAGATGAAGTTTTTGTTAATGGTTTCCTAAAAACAATTAACCACCATTAACAAGCGTAGTTGGGGGAACATCTGAAGCTACTTTTACATTAATTTATTAAAAATAACTTTTATTTACCTTAACCCTGACCTATGACATTGACAGGAATAAAACTATTCGAACCAAAGGAATGAACCTGTTGGCAAAATTAGCGAAGAACCGATTAAAAAATAGGTAGATGCTTTTTTTGGTAACCTTTTAACAACATTTTAAAGTAGATTTAAGTAGAGCCACATGTTGCATCCTCATGTTTCATGCATGTCTTTAGGGTTCTGAGTAAGCATCTAAAGCCTGGATCTGGATCAGTGTGGAAGCAAAGCATAAGGAAATGAGGAACCTTTCCAGCTTCTGCACAGTCTGACTGCACTGCTAACTAACCCTCACTGTCTCACACTCGTTATGTTTTTTAAGTGAGTGTCGTTGCACTGGACGGAAGGAAAACGTCGGGGGGGCCAAAAAAAGCAAGATGTCAGCTTCTCCGTTCTGTTTTCCTCCGTTGCCTCTCCTCTGTGCTCTGATGTGAAATACACGGCCTTTTCGCCGACCCGCCGTCTCTTCATTTTGTCGGCGTCTACGTCTGAGGTGACTGTTGATGGTTTCATGTGTTTCAGATTCCCAGCGGTGGATGGAGTCTGTATTTCTATATGAACACAGGAAGCTTTCATGCAAATTGAAAACACTACTGATAAGTAATGTCACACTGGTGTCCGGTGGAGCCGACTGTAGGCCCCCATCCTACCTAATGTAACACGAAGCTCATCAGCTCCAGCTATCAGGCCGCTGGGCATAAAAGCGAAGCTGGAGCCGCGCTATGTCTCAGTTACCCAGCAGAGTATGACCTTTGCTTTGGCTTTTAATCAGAGCGGTCGGTCTGCTGCATTACAACCCACGAGTCTCAGGAGACAGGGGGGTTCAGAAACAGCCAGAGCAGAAGTTTTTCAGTGCTGCTCTGCTTAGATTTATTTACACAGGAAGTGAGCCGAGCGTGAGTGAAGCTCCACATATATGAGAATGTGAAAGAAAAATCATGAACCTCTGAATGGGGGAGGGAAGGACATAGGGAGGAAGAGCCACTACAAGAAAACCCTAAAAGTGGGGGGGTATGTTTTATTCTGAGCCCACTTCCTGTCCTGATCCCAAAATGGAGCGACTGTCAGGACAACGTCCCTCCGCCTGTTTTTCCTCCCAGACACACCAGACAGACGTGAGGAAGCCTCTTGTGGGGCCCTGCAGCGTCAGAAAAATGTCCTCCAACTGAATCACAAGGAGGCGTCTGCTTACAGGAGCAGAGACGAGCGCATCATCCCATCCTCATGAATCCTTATTTTAGCAGCCTGACCACGGAGCTCCAACCGTTTCTTATTCTGCTTCCTGGTGTGTTACTGGTAGTTCATGGGTAAGTGATTCTCGCTCTCATCATTCATATTCTGCTCCTCGATATCTGTGGAGCAGAATAACACCAACCTTCTGCTGATGCGACAGGACTCCCACTGCTTCAACATTTCCACACTTGTACGTTTTCTGTGGTGGATCTGAGGTCATAGGCCGGCATCCCTGCTCCAGATCGCCAGATTAGCTCGCCAGCAGTGAAATTCCAGCCAGTGACATAATAATTTGCTGTAGGCGAGTCTAAATCAGGGTCAGCTTAAAGAGTCACTTCCACAATCACCCGATCCTTGTTGGAAAGACAGAAAACCAACATCATTCTTTTGCTTCCCTAATAAAAACAAAACCGTATTTGGTTTAAGAGCCACATGTGGCTCTAGGTCGCAGATGCCTGGTCTAAATGTTGCAGGACTGCTGTATAAGCGAAAAGAAGAATTGTCTATTCATCTCGTTTCTTCTTCCAAGTAACTCAGACCAGCTTCTCTTTCTCTATTGAGGAAGGTTTTCCCCTAGCATGTTGCTGCCACCACCCATATGATTGCCTGTTGAGGTGGTGTGTGAGTCGTTTTCAACTGAACGTTGGATAAAAATGTAGACGTTATTTCTAATCTGAACAGAAAACCACCTGCAGGTTTAATGTTTCTCTGTATGTTTAAACTCAAACATTCATTTCTGTTTGGGGATTAAGAGCGTTAAACGTTGAGCTACAGCGCAGTTTACATAATCTAAGTTATCTGCAGTATCCTGGAGGAAAAAGTCACTTCAGGACTTTCAGTTCTTCAAAGATTTATTGAAGGTGGACAGACAACCTGATTTTAAAGGTATAGGAGAGAAAAATTTCAATGGAAAATCCCATAGAAAATGACAACCTATCAAAAACGACCGGGGGTGAAAAATAACTGGCTGTCAATGCGGAAATCAAACTTACGCGATGATGTATATCACTAATGTCTCCATCCACCCGCATCATTGATCATTGAAGAGAGGTTCTCCCCGTACGGCAGCGAAAATGGAAGCTAGCAACTTAATGTGCTCATTGTGAAAATGAGCATGAGCTGAAGATCCTCTCCTTTACCTTTAAGTACTGCAAAAAGCTCCCGGGTCTGCATCCAGACCCGGGAGTCTTCCTCCATGTTCTCCCTCCCTGCATTAAACAAACGTGAATTTGTAATTATATAACTTAGAGTGTCAGTGGTCGGTATGTTAAGTGAATAGCGTGTATTGTAATATTCAATCAGTTCTACTGGCAAAGATTTTCTTCAAACGATTTCATCCCTTACGGACAAAAATATATAGATGTGTGCAGAATCTCTACACAGTTTTGTAAGTTTTCAACGTAAATCCAATTAAACCAATGCTAACAGTAGATAACGCACATTAAAAGAGGTTAAAGTGCTTCCAGTGATAGATAGAAAATGACTTTAAAACAATGACGCTGGTGTATAAATGTGAAACGGTAACCGTAGTTAGCTTTTAATTTGATTCATCCAGAAATTTCACACAAACTTTATACCTTAAGTTAAAATTAAAAAATAAAATCTATTGAATTTCCACAACAGAATGTTGAAAAGGTACCAGTATTTCTTTTTTAATAGTGGTTTCTCTAAATATAATAACATTTCCCACAGTAGATATTTATCAAAAATGACAAGTTGTCTATTTTCAAAAGGTCATCTTACATTACATCTTAGCTGGACTGAGGGGAAAATGCGTCTTCAGGTTTTTAAAGGTTGCTGAACCCTGCCTGGGCGAATATTAGAGAATGTTATTGCAATGAGAGCGAGGGCAAACGGAGCAATAATCAGTCCACAGTAACTCACAGGAGGGGCGAGTCAGTTCACCATGAGCCATTTAGACGACAGCAAACATTTGAGGAACGTGTCCTGATCAGAAGAGACAAAAATCTACAATCTTACATCGCAAAACACGGAAAAAAGGAGTTCTGTCTAGTTTCTAGAGAAAACATCTTATTACACTTGAAATAAGACAAAACCATCACACAACTTAAAGATATAGGAGCTTTTTTTAAGTCAGTATTTTTTTAAACATTGATTTAAAATAAAAAGTTACATTAACTTAACTTTTTATTAATATTAAATGATCATGGACTTAAAACAAGCTCCTATATCTTCCTGAAAAGTTAGTTGTATGCTAGTTTTGTCTTGTTTCAAATGTACTAAGTTGGAATTGGAAAGTAGACAAAATTACTTGTGGGTATTGTTTGTTTTGCAGCATAAAAGTAGCGGGAAAACCGACACCAGCCATGACTCTGAACACACCCTGTCCACCGTATAACATGGTGCTGGCAGCATCATGTCTGCGGGAAGCGTTTCTGTATCAATGTTCCTCCACTGATCAGTGATTGATCACATTAAAGCTGATAAAGTACAAGAACCTATGGATGTGTACTTCTATATAGACGAATTGCTCGGAAATGATCTGGTTTTGAGTTAAGAGTAAAAGTTAATACGTTTCTTTAAAGTATTTCTGTATAGAAAGACAAAGTCATTCACCTCTGACTTATTTACCTCTATATCTCATTCCCTTTGCTACATGAAAAAATGTGTTGGTTCTTTTAATGAAGAGGTGAAACAACAACTGCAGGCAAGGGAAGTGATGCAAAAAAAGCAGAAGAAAAAACATCCCATAGATACGAACTCTAATTGTCCACAGTGCCATTGCCTAGCATGAACTATGTCCTGCTGAAGCACCAGCGGAGCAGAAAAACAGCTAAAGCAATACCGGCTAGAGGAAAACGAGAACCTTCGCAACCTTAGATCATTAGACTATCTTCCCAAGATACCTTGGGAACCATCCGTAAAAGCTCAGGCAAACTTGTTTTCAGACATCATGACTCATTCTGAGTAGAAGGTCATCTGAGAGACCAGAACACTTTAGCAACTGTTGGACCGAGCAATGAAACACATTGGAGGTCAGAGAAATGCTAGAAACTTGTTGCCTTCGGTTTAGTTTGCTGTGTGTAAAGATTCATCAGCTTTAAAGGATTTAACACCATGATGATGGTTTAAACGATTACAATTCAGAGTTAGCATTAACGGCTGTGTGACACTTAAGAGATCGTGGTTGTTTCACACCAGATCCTTGGTGTCTTATCCACTCCTCACTACTTATCATGCAGATTTTGGAAGCATCCCTGCTCCAAATACAAACAGGATTTCCTAGCAGACGTCTGCTGGTGAGCAAATTAACTTAACTGGTTCAGAGGACAGTAGCTCTGGAGGACTGGCCTTGGACATCCCTGAACTAGATCATAAGCGCTGTTTTAAATGATTCATCGCAGAAATCTACTTAGGCCTGCTAATGAACAAGCGATGGAGTTGAAACATGCAGGGACCGGACTTTGAGGGCTGATTTAGACACTACCGTACTAGATGAAGACTCTGGGAAACCTTACAACCAATGTGATTTCTTAACAACAGGACACACCACCAAGCTTCCTGTAAGCTATTTTCTTTTGGTGTCCTGTTGTAGATCTACTGTCTCTGCTAACATGGGGAACACAAGTTTGCAAAACTTTAAAAACAAATCAAAACAACTCAGATCTATTGTTATTTCGATACCGTTCAGGTTGAACTCCTAAATGAACCCATTGCGTCACAGACAACTGTTTACGTTGTGTTATTTACTCTACATTAGAGATTTAAGGAAGGTCTGTTAAACAGTTTGACACGGACAGATCTGTCCGCTTGGTTTGTTTGCTGACTGTGTGTGTGTGTGTGTGTGTGTGTGTGTGTGTGTGTGTGTGTGTGTGTGTGTGTGTGTGTGTGTGTGTGTGTGTGTGTGTGTGTGTGTGTGTGTGTGTGTGTGTGTGTGTGTGTGTGTGTGTGTGTATCACTGTTTGGTCTCATGACTCTGGTCAGGCTGATGTTTCCCTGAGGCGGTTTTGATTGGACCTACAGCTGAACTGTGATATTTAATAATGAGCAGAGCACAACACCGACACACAGCTACAGGCCAAGCGCCTGAATCATCCGGCAAACTATAAACAACTAGTGGCTCAGTAGATGATGATTTGGTCCTGACACATACTCCCTGGTCTGGTGCATCATTAGGCCGCTTTTGTCTAAGTGAAATAAACTCACGTCTAAAATCTCGGCTGCTGCACAAAACTGAAATGTTAAAAACGTAACCAAATAAACAAAAATTTAAAAAAACATCTTTCTATTATGAATCATTTAAATGTGAGTAACAGATTGGAAACAAGAATAAGAAATGTGTTGGACATATGTCGCCCTCTGCTGGTGTAAACGAACTATTGCAGACAAATATGTCCTACATGTTGAATTTTAACAATAAGAAAAGCAAATTATTATATTTTAACAAATTAAAGTTACTCAAACTGACCAAAAGAATGAAAAGGAAAAGGAAATGTGGACAAAGAAACATCCAAACAGCCTCCTGAAGACAAACAGGAGGACGATTCTACAGAAGTTCATCATGGGCTCAGACAGATTTAGTGGCAGTGATTAATCTGATGGCAGAAAGATTCAGACTAATCGTAGGAAGCAAAGGAAATCTCAAGTGGTTGCAGACTTTCAAGTTCTCATGCGCTCCAAAGGAATCTTCCTAAAAGTGGAGAAATGTACAAGTTCTTTCTGCCCATCAAAAACCGTCTAAACTGTAACTGCAACTAAAGAACGTTTATTATCTTTAAAATATGCGTGCAAAGCTAACATTATTAAGGACTGTTTCCAGTGCAGTAATGTTTGGCTAATGAAGCTGCATTTTTACTCTAAAACTTTTAAGATGCCAAAGGTCAGAGTGATGAGTGAAAAAGCAGAAGGGGAGAAAAACAGGCAGATATTGTACAATTAACATTCAGCAGTATTATCTCCAGAGCTTTTTCTAATAGCAGACTGTCCACATACTCCACCTCTTAAGTCTGTTGCTGCCTTTTGTCACAGAACTCTTCAGAAATATCCAATTTCCCATTTGCTTCAGTTGTTATGACGACACCCTGCGGAGGAAACCCATTTCAGCTGCTTGTATTCGGGATCTCGTTCTTTCGGACCATAGATGAGGGTAGGAACGTAGATCGACCGGTAAATCGAGAGCCTCGCTTTTTCACTCAGCTCTCTCTTCACCACGACGGACCGGTACAGCGCCCGCATCACTGCAGAGAACGCACCAATCCCTCTGTTGATCTCCCACTCCATTTTTCCCCCATTCTTGAACAAGACCCCAAGATACTTTAACTCCTCCACGTGAGGCAGAACCTGCCCCTCGACCCGGAGAAGGCACTCTACCCTATTCCGGCTCAAGACCATGGCCTTGGACTTGGAGGCACTGATTCTCATCCTGGCTGTGTCACACTCGGCTGCCAACCGCTCCAGCGAGAGCTGCAGATCACGAGCTGATGAAGCCAGAAATTTGTCATCTTTTTGATTTTGGGAGTCGTCTTCTTGTTTTACTTCTCTAAGGTCTTATCCTAAAGCGTTAAACTTTCCTTTAACCATGTTAGGCTGCTGGAGGACCATGGGACCATTTCTCCTCACTATGCTACCTTCTTTTTATATCAAATCAACATTAGTTCCCAGTAGTTCAACTTTTAACTTTTCTTTTTCTCAGTTCTTGGTCTGTGGGCTGTGATAACTAAGCTAACGGTCCTGCCTGCTATTAGCTTCTTACTGACAGTAGAAGACTTGGAGGAACAGCTCTAGTTGTTTTCTATCTTCTGAAACCTCCTGTGGAAGATGGCCTCTCGTACCGAGCCTGGTTCTGCTGGAGGTTTCTTCCTGTTGAAGGAGTTTTTCCTCCCCACTGTCGCTACATGCATGCTCAGTATGAGGGATTGCTGCAACAGTCAATACAACAAAAGCAGTTTAGTTAAGGGATAAAACAAAACTATGACATTGAAACTTGTTCCTTTAATGGTTGGCACACCCAAAGCATCACTTTTAATTCACTCGTTCAAAAAAGTACAAAAGTTTTATTCTTCATCATTCAGGCTAACAAAGAAACAAATATCTACAAGCTTGGATCCAGCATTTTTACGAACACACACAAAAACATGCCGATGTGTCACGTTGTTTAGGTGCAGAAGTAAACTCCAACAGAAACACAAGAGCTGAGTATCCGTCCATTCAGGGGTGTAGCTTCACATTTCTACACACACCCATCCATCCGGAGTACCCAGATAGAACCCACGCATGCCCAGGGAGAACATCCAAACTCCGTGAAGAAAGACTCAAGGTGGAATCAAACCCAGAGCCTTCCTACTGCAAGGCAACAGTGCTACTAATACACTTTGAAACCATGGAGTTCAAAGTTGTGCTTTTATTAAGGAATAAGGATTACACCCGAATCAGCGTAGTTACCATGGAAACACGGATGCAAGCGCAAGAAGCAGGAGCACAAACACGACCTAAAACAAGCCGAAGTGGAATCAACATTTACCAGCTTCAGTGGAGCATCTGATACGCAAACATGTAAAACTATAAAAACGATTTTTTTCTTTTTTAAATATTGTTTTTAATAAACAAAATGAGTTCAGTTTTCACGAACCCTCAGTGCTGCAACATCTGCACGGTGACATTTTCTGAATTTCATTCAGTCTCAACCTGAGCAGTTTTGTACTGCAGAGTTTTAGGTCCAGAATACAAAAATAGCTTTTATTACGAGAAAACCGTTTATTTTATTGGTTTCAAAATATATTACAATATATTCTTGTAATATCACGGCTTTGCTCTTATAATCAAAATAATAATCTCTCTGGCCATAGCACTCAGTCGTAGTTTTGCTACCAATGTTCAGAGTTTTACAAAAGTGCTTTTTTTTAACGGTGAAAGCAGGTTTTTTTTTTTTTGTAATAAAACAATCGTTCCATATCTGTGAGACAGAACATTTATAAGAAACCCTGATAATGATGCGATAAAAGCCAGAAAATAAAATCTGCACACATCCGAAACTGATGAATAAATCTGAAATGTAGCATCACGAGTAAAAGTCCAATAAAAAAAAATTATATGAATGAAAGTAAAAAAAAATCGTTAAGAATATGAAAAATACATCCTGCTGATTCTGTCTATTAGCAACGTTCTCCTGAGATATGACCAATTACCAGAAGGACTGAAGTGACTTTTTTCCATTTAAGACAATAACTGTTGTTAATTGGCTTTATTGAAATAAACAGCGATAATTTAATACCCGGCTAAATATTTGATCAGAGTCAAATGATTATTACATTTTCCTGAGGTATTAAGGCCTAATTCTCACCCGTTCAAGTTTGCTGAACCTGAAACTTTGACCTGAAACAGGATGAGCAACAAAGTTGAGCTCTAGGATGGTGGGAAAATTTGACACAATCTGGAATACAGCAGCAAAGCACCAGATTCTACATTCAGGACGACATTCGTTTTTACTCTTATTTATTTAATGTGTTACTTCTCAGAAACATTCTTATCCAGTATTTTAAATAGTTTGAAGCCTTTGTAAAAGCAAAGGTATAATAATGTCTGACAGTAAAAACAATTAATAAAACATCCAAAGGCGTATAAAAACGTTTTCTCAGCACTGTAACTTCCCCCTGAAACAGTGACAGCTTTACAAAAGCAATAAAGGGGAACGCTCAAAGGCTTCTTCTCTGTCTGTGCTGATTGGTGTGAAGGCTATTTGACCTTGGGGGGCAGATAGTAAGGCAGAAACAGCCTCTCGTGGGCGCAGATCTGCAGGGCGCCGTGCGTGTGCATCAGTAACCGTGGAAACCGGGAGGTAAAGTAGCTCACGAAGCCTTCGGGCAGCTCCCCGAGGGTTTCCTGTACCTCCGGCGGCAACTCGTGGTAGTGATGCTTCTGTGAGCAAAGGAAAACAAACCGTGGTCTCAGTAGGAGAGTCGGGAGGTGGGAACCTGTGGCCAGAAAAGCCAGATACCAGAAAAGCCAGATACCAGAAAAACCAGATAACAGGAAAAAACATATACCAGAAAAAACATGTAACAGAAAAAAACATATACCAGAAAAACCAGATACCAGAAAAAACATATAACAGAAAAAAATATATAACAGGAAAAAACATATACCAGACAAAACAGACACCAGAAAAACCAGATACCCAGAAAAACAGATAACAGGAAAAAACATATAACAGAAAAAACATATAACAGAAAAACAGATAACAGGAAAAAACATATAACAGAAAAAACATATAACAGAAAAACCAGACACCAGAAAAACCAGATACCAGAAAAACCAGATACCAGAAAAACAGATACCAGAAAAAAACATATAACAGAAAAAACAGATAACAGGGAAAAACATATAACAGGAAAAAACATATAACAGAAAATCCAGATACCAGAAAAACAGATACCAGAAAAAAACATAACAGGAAAAAACATATACCAGAAAAAACAGACACCAGAAAAACCAGATACCCAGAAAAACAGATAACAGGAAAAAACATATAACAGAAAAAACATATAACAGAAAAAACATATAACAGAAAAAACAGACACCAGAAAAACAGATACCAGAAAAAAACATATAACAGAAAAAACAGATAACAGGAAAAAACATATAACAGGAAAAAACATATAACAGAAAATCCAGATACCAGAAAAACAGATACCAGAAAAAAACATAACAGGAAAAAACATATACCAGAAAAAACAGACACCAGAAAAACCAGATACCCAGATAAACAGATAACAGGAAAAAACATATAACAGAAAAAACATATACCAGAATAAACATATAACAGAAAAAACAGATAACAGGAAAAAACATATAACAGAAAATCCAGATACCAGAAAAACAGATACCAGAAAAAAACATATAACAGAAAAAACAGATAACAGGAAAAAACATATAACAGGAAAAAACATATACCAGAAAAACAGACACCAGAAAAACCAGATAACAGAAAAAAACATATAACATA
>JAVLVB010000827.1:99536-114520 GCA_032876305.1 Orestias chungarensis
AAACAGACACCAGAAAAACTAGATACCCAGAAAAACAGATAACAGGAAAAAACATATAACAGAAAAAACATATAACAGAAAAAACATATAACAGAAAAACAGACACCAGAAAAACAGATAACAGGAAAAAACATATACCAGAAAAAACATATAACAGAAAAAACATATAACAGAACAAACATATAACAGAAAAACCAGACACCAGAAAAACCAGATACCAGAAAAACCAGATACCAGAAAAACAGATAACAGGAAAAAACATATAACAGAAAAAACATATAACAGAAAAACCAGACACCAGAAAAACAGATAACAGGAAAAAACATATAACAGGAAAAAACATATAACAAAAAAATCCAGATACCAGAAAAACAGATACCAGAAAAAAACATATAACAGAAAAAACATATAACAGAAAAAAAACATATAACAGGAAAAAACATATACCAGAAAAAACAGACACCAGAAAAACTAGATACCCAGAAAAACAGATAACAGGAAAAAACATATAACAGAAAAAACATATAACAGAAAAACAGACACCAGAAAAACAGATAACAGGAAAAAACATATACCAGAAAAAACATATAACAGAAAAAACATATAACAGAACAAACATATAACAGAAAAACCAGACACCAGAAAACCAGATACCAGACCTTGTTCCTCATGGCTCTGAGCAGATCTCTCACCGAGTTTCCTTTATACGTCCTGAACCGCCTCAGATCTGCAGGGAGAAAGGAGGAAAACAGGTGACACCTCTGTTTCTGCTAAGGTTTGCAAAAGTATTTACACCCCCCTTCCACTCTTTTATTTCCTATTGAATTATTTACTTTAAATTATCTTAAAAGGATTTTTACTATGGATGATTATTGAGTATTTATTAATAATTTATTCATAACACTAATTCTTTTTTATTTATTTATTCAAAATAAAAACGCCGTCTATCATATAAAACCTCCTTTATTCTGATGCCTCTAAATACAAAACATCTCAACCACGACGTCATCTAAGAATCATCCAAGCCTTTGTGTGATTTGATCTCAGTGTGAGACAAGACATGCAGACAGATTAAGGTTAACGTTTTTCATGGGAATTTATGTGAGAGAAAATGCGAAAACCCGTTCCAGGTGTATGGGGAGGGCAGCGCACCTGTCTGCAGAGGCACAGAGATGTGCATCCGCCAGTTGGTTCGCACCACTGCCCTGCCCGCCGTCTCCAACCCGACCACGATCGCACTCTCAGCCGGCTCCTTCTCTATGCGGTCGCTGACGTCCTTTCAAACGAAACACGGCGCAAAACTGAGCGGGATGAAGCTAAAAAACAAAAACTGATTTATGGGGAAAAGTCGTAGATTACCTGGAAAAAGAGAAGCTGCTTCTCAGGGCTCCAGAAAAACGGATGCTTGAGCACACAGGCGGTGGAGGGCCGCGACTCCGCCACAGGGCTGATCATCTGCTCGATCAGATTCTTCGCTATGACATCGTCTAACAGAGAGGCAGGTGTGACTTAAGGTCTGTGCTTAAAAATTACCTCATTATTGATCATTATTCTGCAGCGATACCAAATCAAAAAGATCTCCTAACCAACCAAGTTCAACTGCAGGTATTTGCTCTAGGAGGGGGATGATTAAAAAGGTTTTTATTGTTACTTTGTTGTAAATTTACAACAAATATCCTGATATTTCCAATCTTCCTGGTCATCAACTGTTGTGAGCGGCAGTAAAATTACAGGTTTGCTGCATTTGAACGTGAATTAATATAAGAGAAAGGCATCTGGAGTCACCTTTTTAAAAGGTCGCTGCACATTTTTAAACTAAGCCTTTTCTGTTCTGAGATCTGGTGACTGTGGAGGCCGTTTGAGTTCAGTGAACTCATCTTCATGTTCTAGAAACCGATGAGATGATCTGAGCTCTATAACATGAGGGCGCGTTATCCTGCTGGAAGTATCCATCAGAAGATGGAACACTGTGGTCATAAAGGGATGGACATGGTCAGCAACAATACTCAGGTAGGCTGTGGTTTTGCAACGATGCTCAATTGGTACTAAGGGGCCCAAAGAGGGTCAAGAAAATGTCCCCCACACCATCACACCACCACCAGACTGAACCGTTGATACAAGGCAGGATGGATCTATGATTTCATGATGTTGACGCCTAATTCTGACCCTACCATCCTAATGTGGCAGCAGAAATGGAGACGCATCAGACCAGGAAACGTTTTTCCATTCTTCCATTGTCCAGTTTCTAATTGTAGCCTCAGTTTCCTGTTCTTAGCTGACAGGAGTGGCGCCTGGTGTTATCTTCTGCTTCTGTAGTCCGTCTGTCTGAAGGTTGGATGTGTTGTGTGTTCAGAGATGCTCTTCTGCATACCTTGGTGGTAACGAGAGGTTATTAGAGTTACTGTTGCCTTTGTATCAACTCCAACCAGTCGGATCGTTCTCCTCTGGCATCAACAAGGCATTTGTGCCGCTCACTTGATATTTTCTCTTTTCGGACTGTTTCCTGTAAACTCTGGAGATGGTTGAGGGTGAAAATCCCAGAAGATTAGCAGTTTCTGCCCGTCTGGCCACGTTCAAAGTCCCTTAAATCTCCTTTTTTCCTCGTTCTGATGCTCAGTTTGAACTGCAGCGGATCGTCTTGAACATGCCTGAATGCACTGAGTTGCTGACATGTGATTGGCTGATTAGAAATTTGCTATAACGAGTATAATAAAGTGGCCGGTGAGAGTTTATTTGACATGTCATCCATTCAGAGTCTCCTTGCACCTCATAGCAGTTATAAAGCACGGTGGTAAAGGGATGATGATATGGGCTTGTTATCCTGGGTGTCTTAAAGTTTTTAAGCTGGTCATGACTTTGTTCTATAACCAAATAAAAGAGCCAGCCTAACGCTGAAGATCCACATAATATAAAAATCAAAATAAAGAGAAAAATAAAAATATTTCATGTGAGGTTGTATTTATCTCATGTTCAAACAACGACATCCCCCTCACCGTGAATATCATCCATGAAGTGTGAGAGTGAATACTCTCCAGACAGGATGTTGACCTGTCGTCTCAGGGCATCGCCGAAAGGATGCTCCCCCCTGCTGACCACGTAGTGAAACACGCAGCCTGCTGAGAAAACGTCCACAGCTGATGTCTAAAAAAACAAATGAGTGAACCTTAACGAAACACAGATTTATCAGGCTGACGTCGGGAGTACATAAGTGTTTGGCTTACAGGTTTGTTTCCAGGTGTATCTCCCAACACCTCAGGAGCGATCCAGCCTTCAGTTCCTGGTACTCCAGAGCGCAGAGAAAAGCTGCTCCGACCATCTGGGATCTTTTTACAGAGCCCGAAGTCTGAGATGAGAGCTCGGACTTGACCCAGAGCATTTGGCCCAGAGAGGAGAATGTTTCTGGGCTTGAGATCTCGATGGACTGCACAAGCAGACAGAAGACGACTTTTAGATGAGAGCTAGGACTGTTTTGTTGATGAGATAATAAAATGATTATAATATTTATCCATATCAGACCTATGTTGAGTGAGTGCAGATGAGACAGACCACACATGGTCTGTTCCAGAAGAGTTATGTGATCCAGCTCCGGAAAGCAAGAGGAATCCTCCACAAACTACAGAGAACAGGTAAGCTCTTAATACCAGGACGTAGACCAAGGTACCACTAACTCTGCGTGAGTTCTGACCTGTTGCAGAGTTGCAGCACAGAGCTCGATGGCGATGTAGGTGAAGAGGCGGTCTCTCTCTGTGCAGAAGTAGCGGATCACGTTCGGGTGTGTGTCCGATTCTCGGAGAAGCTGCACCTCTCGCTCGGCTACCTCAAAACACTCGGGCAGGACTCTCTTAACGGCGATATGGCGCCCATCAAACCTGCCCCTAAAGTTCAGGACAAACGGTAACAGATAAAACAGCCAAAACTGTATAATAACTAGAGTTTGTCAATGCAGAGTACGGGTTTTACAGGTAACGTACAAAGATTCATACATCATTTACTGTTATTTGACTCTAAGGTCTTTCAGAGCCCTGGAAAACTATTCATTCAACATTCAATCATGCTAAACGTTCCACTGTAGCTGTGTTTGGAAGTTCAGGGTCATTTTCCTGCCTGTAGGTGAATCTCGTCTCGAGGTGAAGGATTCTTATCTAACCAGACAATTGTTATCCATCTTCAAATTTATTCAGGCTTCACCCTATTATAAAAAAAAGCTCTGTTCTTCCAAGAAGGATGGATTCTTGGAAAATCATTCCACCTGAGCTGCGGATCTCTGCAGCTCCTCTTAAGGCACTTTGACCCTCCTAGCAGCTTCTCTGACTAATATTCTCTATGGCCAATCCTGGAAGTGTAGGTGGACAGCCCTATTTAGTGTTGGGATATTGTTTTAAAACTATGTGTGATCGTTTAAATATTAATTACATTCACCATATTGTGGGTTCTATTTCAGTTTTCCTCAGCCAAATATACCATAATACCCCAGGGCAAGGCCCCTTTTGCCCTAAAGTACCTACCAGTGCGTGTATTGCTGTGAGCCTTTGAGTGCAGCTGGGACAAGAACCTAAGAATGCTTTTAAATGTAAACATGATCATACACAGATGTTTCAGGACTTTTACTGAATAAATAAATGTATTCTCAACAGTTGAAGGACACTTGAAGTAACGGTAATATGTTTTTAAGACATATTTCTGTTAGATTCTTTTACCGAAAACTACCAGATATAGAACTTGTAGCATTTACTTTATTTTCACAACCTATAATATAAACACCTTTTCTCAAAAACTATAACTTTTCCTGTTTCACAAGGTCACCCGACATCTCTGGGTCTAAGTGGGTTTTATTTACCTGGATCGTAAAGGTTGCTGCATCCTAAATGCACGAATGAAAGCTACCACAGATCTTTAGAACCATCACTGCTACCAGCAAACCCAGTAAGTGTTGAGATCCCTGCTGGTTATTTGCACAGTATTTCCCTTCACTGTACAGTAGTTTATTCTTTACTCTGTTTCTCTGTGACTGTTACTAAACAATTTCCCCGTCGTGGGACCATAAGGAAAAGTTGTATTTCTACTCCAAAGCCCTTTTAGAATCAGTACAGGTAAAAAAGGGCCAATTAAACCTTCTTCTTGTTCTCTCTTCATTAATGTTCTCCAACAAACCTCTAAGGACAGATCTCGTCATCTGCACCTCAAACTGTTGACAATTAATATTAGCTCTGCTAAAGTTTAACAGCTAAAGCGCAAACTTTATGTTGATGATCACCATTTTTCATTGTCTGTATATTCCACATGGTGTCATGAGCGCTAAGCGCGAAGTTAGCTCCGCTATTGGCGCATCAGCGGAAGTGTGGCTGTCACGGCTGACATCAAATTACTGCATTTATCAAGTATGAGTCTGCAGATTTACGCAGAGATTGCACCGATTATTGTCTAATGTGAAAAAGAACAAGAGCTATGAATATGTTTCAGTATCTTCTCTAGTAATAGTTCAAAACAAACATATAGTTCAGTGATTTGTGTGTTGATGCGTAACGTACCTAAAAACGAAGGTTCCAGCTGAGCCGTGCCCGAGTACGTCTGTCGGTGAGAAGGAGATCTTTCCTACCAGAACTTCATCACAGATCTCTGCTGAAAACAAGGATAAATATTACACTCATGTATAAATTATTAAGGCATGATTTCCTAAACAATATTAAAAGCCGAAGACGTTTTATAGACGTGGTAAAAAAAAGAGAACAAAGCAGGTTTATGTCTCACCAGCTGCAGGATTTTGATCATTCTTATCGGAGTCTGAGGTTGTTCGGTTGTGATTCTGAACTTTAGAGTCGTCATTCGATGCAGCTGGATAATCTACACAGGTCAGAATCACAGAAACATCCTTAAAGAATAAACTGAAGTCTAGTGCAGACTCATTTTGATTCAGAAAGAAAGAAAACAGATGGTTGGTAAAGACCTCTTGCTATGTTCGGCTCAGCTGGCAGGCACCTGTCTGCAGGAACCAAAGTGACGGGCTGAAGATTTGTCTGCATTTGCTGAAAACGAGACTGAAAGATCTCCTCTAGCTGCCTTTGGTCTTTCAGCCGCTGTGCTTTGCGCTGCAGAAACAACAGAAGAAATTCAAAGCCCGGCTTACTCCACTGCGTGTGCCTTTAAAGGAATGTGAGTGTTTTAGGTCCAGGGTGGGATTTTTTTCAATGTTAAAAAACTCACTGATTTTGTTAGGTTACATGGTTTCATACAGCCAACCAGCTAATGCTGCGCATACGGCGGAGTGCCTGGACAGAGATGAGGGACGAAAGCCTGCTTACCAAGCAGTGCTCTGCAGTAAATAACAGTTTCCGGCTTAAGTTTCTATGCTGTAGGTTAAAGTGTTTGTGACAGAATCTGCAAAAAACTTTGTTGGTGGAGAAAATGAACTGCATTCCCGCTCATGCTCGTTTGTTGTGGGTGTTTATCGCTCACGAGAAGACGTGATTAACCAACACTAGAGATGTGTGGATCACCACTTCAAACCCAAAAGCACTAATTGGATCCAATATCAATATTTTTGGTTCTTGTTCTCGGGAAAACGATTTCTATTGTTGCAGAAAACATGAAGGCCTTCATTCTCACACCTGCTACAGAACCAATTACCTAAGAACTCATTTATTCAACGTTAACATGTCACTAACATTCAGTATTTTCCCTTTAGAAATAAGTTCTTCTTCCCCTCCATACCTTGTGCTTTGAAACCATCTGAAATGATTTCACCTTGATTCACTGGTAGGAGTTAAAAAAATATAAATTTACAACCAGAGTTTGTGCAAGAAACCAAGCAATTCTGCAACTTTCTACATTATATAGTTTTATTTCAATACGGCCAAATTGTAGTTGTTGGTTTATCCAACCTGAAAAAAAGGAATTGAAATAAAAAAACTTTAACTGACTCAACTCAACCAACAAACTTTGGATAAAGAAAAGCCGGAGAGTTTATCTCTTAACTAGTATGAAACACCTTCAGACCAACACGTGTGAACTCACAAGAGGAAATGTGAGCACGTAAGCGAGCCAGCCTCCGAGCAGCATGGTCAGAACCGCCAGCGTCAGACGGTCCTGAGTCAGGGAGACGGGTGGCACGGCGGCTGGCCGCTGACTCTGCCCGGTGCTCCTCCCATGAACGTTCTGGTCACTGCGGCTGCCAGACGCCGTCTGAAACTAAAACACATAACCAGACATGAAGATCACAGCGTTTAACGTGAGCACATTAGCTTTAAAGCACAGCAGACGCAGATGTGCTGTCCACCCACATAGCGCTGATGGTAGTAAGACGCAGAGGAGAAGGGAGAGGCGGGCGTTCGCGGGGGGATGACTGCCTCACCAGAATGCTGAAGACTGGCTGGAAAATCCCTCAGCATGGTTGTGTGGGCGAGTGGAGGGACCTCATGGTGGCCTGTCGTGTAAAAAAGCATCCGCAGAAAGAGTCATCTGCTACTTGTTCACATCATCAGGCCCAAACCAAATGTCTCCAAACAAATAAAAACAAATGATCTTGATTCCTTTCTTGGCTTCGTCTCGATTGCTATGCGTCCGTTTACCTATTAGGAGCCAGTGGTTCTTCTGGCTGGTTGTGCTTCCTGGTGGGTATTGGACATCGGTGGACGGAGTGATCTCACACTCCCCTCTCTGACTGACCGTCACCCCGGCTGTCATAGGACCTTCGATCCGAGCCAGCATCAGTCCCCGGGGCTGCCATGGCAACAGAGAGAAACCTCATCACCTGTTCACTAGCTGATGTAAACACCTCTGTTAACGCGGAGAGGAGTGTCACGTGCTGCACTCACCACTAGTGACACTCCTCGATGGACAAGCGAAGAAGAAGCATAAAGGTGCGAGTCGAGCTTCCCAACATAGAGAGTGGGTCTGAAAAATGAAAACATCTTATTTCCGTATTTTACAATTAATTGTCTGTTTTTTACTGTCCCATTGTTTTGCCGTTTCCCACACAAACAGTTTAAAACCAGACAATCGAGAGAACGCGGTGAAAAATATCCATACACCTCTAGAAACTGTTGCGCACTGCTCGTATTTCTGACTGCATCCATCTCCTAGAGCAGGGGTCGGCGACCTTTACAACTCTGCAGAGACATGTTACCCTAAATCCAGATAAACAAAACACTCAGAGCCACAAATGTTACATGACCTTTAAAAAGAAGGAAACCTTTGAATTTTTGATTGGTGTCAACTACAGAATGTTTCAAAATTAAGAAAATGAGGAAACCTTTAAAAACATAAATGTAAATAGATACAGAGACTTCTGTGGGATTTTAATATCTGTGGAGAAATCAAGTAAAAATGTGCATTTAAAGTACATACTTTCAATATTTTTACATTTATATTAAAAATATTACTAGTGTCTCAACTGTGATTCTATAACAGAAATCTAATTAGGATGAAAACTCTGAATAACTGCTGCAAACTGCTGTGAAAGGTTCAAACAGCCACATGTCCGAGGAGAAGCACGGTGGCTCCGTACTTTGGCATAGCTCCTCTTTTGATAGAACAAGGAAACTGGTAATAATTAATGGGAAGACGGATCGTTTTCATCAACGCTGATGATGAAAACATCATCATCAGTTTTCCATGACGAGACGATGAGACAAACTTGGACCTAAAACACGAGGTAACGTCTGTGAGCTTTTATTGACGCCATGAAACGAGCTTTTCTTAAATATAACGTTGGCACCTGAACAACGTTAGCGATCAATAAAAGGCAGATTTTAAGTGTTTCTGTTTATACATTTTTTTGAAAAGTTCAACAATAATATTTTCCTAGTTTTTGCACTAAAGCTGACTAAAATGTGACTGCAACATTTTTCTAAAACTACCACATATAGAATTGATTAAAACTGAGTATAACTAAGGTGCATTTTTGTCCTAGCGACTAAGACTAAAGCAAAGTGTTTTCCAAAAACAACACTGGCTAAATGTACAGCAAACAACAAGAAAAGATCCCACTAACCTACGCAGCATGAACTGCTGTAAACGTAAAGCTAGTGCTACAACGGAATGGTCCAGTCAAAGTCCAGATCTGGTATGACATGAAAATGCTTTTTCACATCCAATCTAATGGAGGTTGAGCAATTTTTCACAAAAACTGACAAAAACTTGTGTTGACTCAAAGAGGATCTTTGCAGTGATGTGGAGAACACAGAGTTTTACTACCTCTGTCATTACAATGAAATTCCTTTTTTGTTGTAAGTACGTCCTACATCCTCTAGGTTGTAACAATAATTCACTTTTTAAAAGCGGTAAGGGTGGAAAGCAGGTGTTTTACTGTCTTTGACTTTTCATCCATGGCATTTTGGACGAGGAAAAGCAGTTTGATCAATTCTTACTTGGGTTAACCTAGAAACTTTAAATTTAACTCACTCTCGCTGGTTAATGACTGAAGAAAATCAGTGTAAAAACTGCTCGACCTTCAGCGATGCTCTTACACTAGCTGGGTTTGTGCGCTGGCTTGCTCCGTCACAAACTGGTAGCTCCACTTCAACGTGGAGTGAGCTTCTGCCTGGTCCTTGGCGGAGGAGAAGGTGAGAAAACGTAACGTCTCCATGGCGAGCGAGAGGTGAGGGGCGTGTCTTAGCGAGTCCTCATAGTAGAGGTACACCCCTACAACAGGCGAACCGTAGTTTTGAGTCCACAGGACATCGCCTGAAAGGAAAGAAAACGCTGTAAAAGATAAACAAACTGAGGTGGACGGACATCAGAGTCACACACAGATCTTCCTACCAGATTCCCTGTCAACGGTCACCACCAAACCGTCACCACTCGACACCAAATGAGCCATTTCTGGAGGAGTTAGTTGCAGAAATGTAATTAGCAATAGGTATACTATTGAGCTATTAATTAAAAAGCCACTGAGTTACAGAAATGTTTAACCTAAACATAATAATGGTCAACATTTCAATAATCACAAATAAATCACAAGACCCTGAAAAAATATGTAATTCTGCTTCAAATGCGCAACAAGATTGGTTGCATTAAACTTCCCTGGTTCTATGGCACCATGGAAAGCTTCACTCAGCTGACACAGTCAATGAAATCCAATACTAGTTTTCTGGCTAGTTTCGGACTTATACAGCCTTTTTGTCTACATTTCTATCTATATCTCTTTACATCGAGACCGCCCAAAAAAGATGACTAATTTTGTTTTTTGCTAAATCATTTGCATTGTTCCACCTCAGAGTAATCTTCATAAATCTGAAAAAGATCAACATGTATATATAGATATGTGTTGCAGCTACATGTGCATCACGGCTGTTCTCAAGTCTTTGAGGTTGATGAACGACTATTTAAGACGTACTGTAGTCTTGCTTCTCGTCGTAAGGATGAGCAGAGTAGTCGTTGTACGTAGCGTTCCATCGAAGTTCTTGTGTCTTAGTATCAAACATGGTAACCATATACTCTGGAAGACAAACAGAAACATCCATTAACCCCAGACTAAATATCCCGGCTTTGATAGATGTCATCTCTGTGTGACAGACAAACCAGTGCGTCCGATGTAAAGCAGGGGAGTGTTGGGACAGATGGACTCAGAGGAGGAGGTGGTTAAGCTTGTTTGCTTTTCGCCCGTTTCAGGATCCACTACAAACCACACGTCATGTTTCTTTCCTGTGTACACACACAGACACACACAGGTAAATTAGCTGCTAACACCATAAGGTGAGTCGTGTTTTTATTCAAGAGAGATTTATTTGGTCTTCATCAAACCTTTTAAGCCTTCCTTTAAAAACCATCAAGACTTAAAAAAGCAGCAAAGGTTCAAAGGACAGCTGTTGATAAAAACCTCTGAAAGTTTGAAGAGCTCGGGTGAACAAAACCTCCTACAATGATCACCAGACGTTGACTTTACCTTTGTATTTGTCTGAAATCAGACCTTCCACCAGAGCCAAAACAACGTTTTAATAGTCTTATTTCTCCTTCAAGTCTCCCAAACCTTGTAACGCTTAGAAATAGAGATGAACATTAACATATCCAACATCAGCTTAAGTCCAAGCAAAGATAATTACATGGGGAAATGTAATGAATTTGTCTTATTTGTACTTCTCTCCACTATCATTTGGCGTGAACATTAGCAAGGCTGCAAAACCACTGAAAGCAAACGCATCTGGTACTTCCCCGAATGAATGAATGAATGAATCTCACCTGTATAGAGCATCCCATCAGAACTTCTACATGGAGCAGATTGAACGAGCTCTGGGATGGTAAAAGGCAGTTTCTATAGAAACAGAAAAAACAATCACAAATAAAGATAAAAAAGAGAAAATTGAACACAAACTACATTTTCTTACCATTAAACCCTCTTTATGCTTCCCACCAAGAACATACAAACTTCCATCATTGGGATCTGGGAGAAAACCAGGCCTACATTACAAGAAAAACACAAACAAACAAAAACACACACACGCATATCAGCTGTTAAAATACTGATATGGAAAGAGGTTATGAACCTGTGAGGAACGTTAGCACATATACTTTCTAACATTACTGCTTTGTTTGTAACATCAGTGAATGATCTGCAAACCGTTTATTATAGTATAAACAGCTTCAGACGCATGTCACAATTAACATTTATTAGATATTTACGTAATAAATATAACATAAACTGAACATTTTTACTGTACTTTACATCCTGTTCAGGAATGCTGAAGTAGAAATTGTTGAGTGCCAAAGTGAAACCTGACAGATTTTACCCACAGAAGTGGGGAATTGTGGGTTTTAATGCAATGGCACACTTAGTATATATGTATAAACCTTTATTAGAAATTGCTTAAGTTTATTTCCAATAGTAATGAACACGGAATTAATAAGACAAAAAAGAGGACGAGTGGTGAGTGAAGAGGTATTATGAAAGGAGACAGAAGGTAAGGTTTCTCTATAAGAATTATATATATTGGGTGCTGGGAGCCACAAATTGATCCCCCAGGACCCGAGGCAGACATGAAGTAGAACATGGCCGCAAAGTACCAAGGCGTCCCTCCATGCTCAACAGGTCTTTGGATGTTTGCACCCCAACCCTTATAGGAAGAGCAGATGAAAGCTGTCCAGCAGAGACGATGCAGAACCCCCAGGGGGCCAAAGAGTCCACACATCAAGCCAGCATCGGCCTATGCTGAACCAGAGAGCTAGAGCTAGCAGAACATTCATCAGAGGCCCTGAGATGATTCAAGAGAGGGGGTAGGCCTAATACCCAACTGGACAAGAATCAGGCACAAACAAACACAATCACACATAAAAGGACAATCACACCCACTAATCCACCCAATCTCAACACCAACAAAAGATGCCAAACCCAACGTTCACTCCCCATACAGTCCGGGTAATGACAACCCAAATGGGTCACTAGGTGCTCTTCCTTCTGGAGAGGAGGAAGACTGACTGGCCAAGACTCCACAGTAGTGGAGCCAGCTCACACCAGCCACAAAACGTTACTGAACCAACATACAAACAGGGATGCAACTCCCCGCCAGGCCTACATGAAAAAACGGAGAGTGAGGGTGTGAGAGGACCCCAAGCATTTCTCCCCCCATTATATGTTATATGGTGCATTCAAAATTGGGGGGGTGACCCCGTCTTGTCTCCCTCATCCCCTTCCCAAAACCCTAAATGTCCTCATGTAACATGTGGGTACGGGATCAGGCAGATTAAGCAGATGACTTCTAGATTTTAATATTTTATTAGCAGCACTACAAAAGGTATAAAGCAGCATGTATCAAAGAAGATATACAAGTTTTTAGACCGATAAAAATCTTTTTGTGAATAATAAAAGCATCGTTTTTAGCAATATTAGACAGTTGTTCTGATTTTTTTAGGGCAGCACGATGTTGCAAAACCTCGCTCAGGCGATGAAAGTGGAAAAACATTGCGATGACTATGAGTTTGCGATATCTGCCTATGGTCATGTTTCCTCTGTTTATCATGTGTGCCACCATCACTCTGTGACCAATTACATTTTGGCAAATGTGAGCGTCTGCTCCGGTAAGATTCTGTCAAACTAGACATGAAAACCTGCTGAGCGATCTCATAATGCTTGGAATTTATTACCCAACAAGCATTGTGCTTCCTTAATTTGTGTCATATTGTGCAGTCCTAGTGATAAATGCACTCAAATCCATCCAAATGTACAAGTGTGTTGTTGTAGGTGTGTGTTACGTACTCCTCCAGGTAGTTAGGCACTTGAATAACAGGGTCTGAAACATATTTAAAAAACACGTTTAATGAAAAAAAATAACTTAGCAGGATGAACAGCACTTAGAAATGTATGTAAACCTTCTCTTAAGCTCCACTTGATGTCTCCTGTCTGCTTGGAGACAGCATGCAGACTGCCGTCCAGCGTCGACACAAACAGAAGGGACTCTGGGAGTTTGACTGATCGGACTCCTCCAACCTGGAGGATAATAAAAGCCAGAAAAGACCCAGCAGAGAGGTCAGATGTCAGAGAAGGAAAGTCATATCTAAAGATTTTACCACAGTTTAAGTTGTTGTTGGCTGAAAGTGGGTGTGTCACTGCCCGACTGTCCAGCCCCACAGGAACTTCCTTATTTATCAGGATATCCTGATTCTCCCAACCCTCCTACTGCAAACACAACACCATCACAGTTTCAATGAGTGTGACTCAGACTGTGGTTAGAAATTTGTTCATGAATCCTACTGGTGATCAAATTTCTTTCCATAAATATTTGTATAAGTCAATCATTTTATCATTTAGTCAGTTATATCTTGACATCTGATCAATACCCTCAATAATATACGAGAAAAACTATGGAAACCATTCAGATCAACACCCACTTACAGGAACTAGAAGCCAAACTTTAATAGTTTTCTGTGATCCTTCACTTCCTAAAAGCAACAATAATAATGTAATTCTTTAAGACAATTTTGCTTTACATGTACAACATAAATCATTAAAATTTATGTTTTTACTCCATTTCTAACGAATCTTTTGAAAATAACGTCACTTTCTAAACTGAATGTCCAGAACCATCCCAACATTAAGTTCCATTCCAAGAAAATTCAGCACATTATTTCTTATTAACAATCCAATGAAATATAAGTCGGAAATATGAAGATCAAGCGAACCACATTCTGTAAAAATCCTCACATGCATCTTTGGCTTAATAGCACAACTTGAAACTACGTCTCCAAATCTACGCACGACTGAACACGAGTACAAATAAAGAAGGTACATGATTGGCGCTGTGGATACTTTAATTGATCCAACTAAATTACAGTAATAGTAACAGTTGTTTATTGTTGTGACTTTAATCATGGGTGGTTCTAGACAGGGTCCCACGGGGGCCAGTGCCCCTCTAGAACTGGTCCTGGCCCCTGTGAAGAAGAGATAAAGCTAAATCAGGTTCTCATACTGGTTTCTTGGACCGATTTCATTTCGTCTGACTTTAACGAGTTAGTAAATAGTATCTGCAGCTGCGAAACGCTGAACAATTAAATAAAGTTTTTTTTTGTTTGTTTTACTATTCCCACCAAGAGCAAATATTGACACTCCAGTAACAAGACATAAGCGAACTAAGTGAAAAGCAGTTTAGAAGAAAATAATTTTTTAAGCGACTTTGCCTCTAGAAAAGCCAGGAAGCACAGGGTTGAATATCAAGGAAGGATTCTTTTTACTAAATGTTATGTTTTAGTTACATTAACAAAGTTTTAAGAGTGAGTTCAAATAATTATTCAGCTTTATTTATTTTTTAAACCATTTGTTTCCGGTAACCATAAGGAAGTATTTGGCTGATAAACTCTATTATTTCAGTATCCTGTGCTTCTAATTTATCTTTCTGTCTTTTCAAACCCCCAGTCGGTCGTGGCAGATGGCTGCTTGTACTGAGCCTGGTTCTGCTGGAGGTTTCTTCCTGTTAAAGGGGAGTTTTTCCTCTCCACTGTCGCTACATGCATGCTCAGTATGAGGGATTGCTGTAAAGTCAACGACAACACAAGCCATT
>JAVLVB010000828.1:19190-34724 GCA_032876305.1 Orestias chungarensis
GGGGGGGGGGGGGGGGGGTAATCTTGGGGTGTCACACTTGCATAAAAAGCCAGCATGGAAGCAAGGCTAAAATAAAAAGGGGACAAAGAATAAACTTAGGGGAACACGTTGGACTCACAACATAAACGTAAAAGATTTAACAGAATCTAACAGCATACATGTGCCATCTATGTAAATACGTGCCACCTGTAATGCACTGGGGTAGTGTATTTTGATCATTAAGATTCACTGATATGGAAGGTTCAATCCTTCTGCAGGTCTCTGTGTGCTTCTGTTGTCATCAGTCACTTCCATGGCAGAGGTCGTTTGACCTGAAAGGTATGGCTGCATCCAACATCTCATCGCTAGTTTTGTTTGTCAGCATGCTATTAATAGTTGTGGTGTGTGTAGGACGACTTTGTTTGGCTCCATTTCCTGCACAACCGCGTGAGTATTATACTCTGTATCCGCCGGATATAGTGGTGGGTTCATGACTTTTGCAATGTAATAATGCAACTGATCCTCACTGTGTAATCCTACTGCGATTGTACTGTGCACTACTAATATATACGGCACTGCATGATCACTGCGCTCATGCATAATTGTTTTGGCGGCACTGAAACTTATTTGTGCTGTATCCTAGCATATCTAAAGTAACGGATTGTTTTATATAGTTGCTGGAGGGTGGTGGTGACCAATATATCCAGGTTTTATTTTGCTGTGTTTTGGGAAGTAGGGTTATTTCAAAATGTGTGTAGGGACCCCCTGCTTTGGGGAACTTATTCTTTCTTTGTTGTTTCATAATACCACCCCTTCCACTAGTTTCCGTTATCCAGTAGGCCCCGGCACCTAACAAGCTTTTAATGGGTTATGTGGCTTAACTTCATTAATGACTTGGTATTTGTATTTTGGTCTGGCTGAAATATAATTCCCTCTACCTGAGACAGTACCCAAATTCACCTTTTTTACATAAAGCTGAAAAGTAGGTTTCATACATGTTCCACTTCAGTCATCAGTTTTGTGATGTCACCAAACCAGATTATCATGGATTGGTCAAGAACAACAGGAGTAGGAGAACGTAGGAGCCTTGTAGAGGGTTCACTAATTTTCACCAATGGTCCATTAGGAACTATGGTCAAGTTCCTTCCCCACTTCACTCCCTCACAACTTCTAAGGTCTGTTTCTGTTGGAACAAACTGAAGCTGAGAACGCCTTCAACTAATTTAATGACCTCTTTACCTCTCCGGTTTTCTGTGCCCCAACTCCTGAAAGACAATTTACTTTTGAGGTGGATGCTTGCACAAGGGTGGGAGCTGTCCACAGTGAGAGAGGCCTGAATGGTCAGATTCATCCTTATGCATTCTTCCCCAGGAGATTAACTAGTGCGGAAAGTGACTAGGATGTGAGGGACCAAAAACTGTTAGTGGTTAAGCTAGTCTTAGAGGAGACACTTGCTGCAGAGGGCCCAAAAACATTTCCTGTTGCGGACCAAGCACAAAAATATTGAGAACCTTCAATTAGCAAATGTCTCAATCCGAAAAAGGTAAGATGGGCACTTTAATTTGGTTGATTACATATTTTTCTGTTTTACATACCACGAACATCAAACATTATGCACTCTCCAGAATCTCCGAATCCTTACAATGCCCAGCTTCGGGCTTTTTATGGGCTTCATCACAGGTTTGCCCTCTTCTACAGGTCACACTGTCATTTTTACCATTAAAGACATGTTTCTCCAAAATGGAGGTTCCTTTGAGAAAACTACCTCCAGCTAAAGAGATGGGAGAGATTCGGGCACACTAGGTGTTTGACCTCCATGTACTCACCACCAACTTTCTCTCTGATTGGGGTATCAGTCCATCGTCCAATTCTAAAAGGATTTTTTTCCATGCTTGGAGTATCCATCAGTCTGTGTTTGGATTTCTACCCCAAACAGAAGACAGGCCGAGAGTTATAGACCAAGCTCTACATCTCCATTTAAGGTGTTGCACAAATATCCTGGGTGGAGCATGCAATTAATGCAATTAATTCATCATGAACCACTGGTCTCTCTCCTGCAGTCAAGCACAGCCAACCAACACTGGATTCTTACACCTGATTACTAGGTCTGTCAGAAGATCAGGGTCTCCAGTAAAGACCTATGAAATGAGAGCAAGAACTTGGAATCTCACTTCATTTGACCATTCCCCATTTCAAAAGTGGCTGTCGATGGCTGTCCATCTTTATATGCCAAGCACCAGGTAAATTCATCTCGCTCTTTATGTGTCCCTGGTCCAGCCCTTTGCCTTGTCTAGAGGCATGGGACTTATGTTTGTTTTTGCTAGAAGTAGTATATCTAATCATACATTGTATTTTGAAAATGGTTTTAAGTTACCTGTTTGTAGTGTGGTCCTATCCTTTTGTCCTGGCTATGAAAGATATAAATTGCCCCCTGATGGTCATCTTCAAGAGGAGCTCCCACCACAAGCTCCTTGTGGCCATCTCCATTCATGTCAGGTATTTGTGCAATCGCAGAACCCAGACGAGAGTTTTGAGAATGGTGGGGAACTTCAAGTACTCCTTGAAAAATGAAGAATGCCTAGGGACATGTCATCTTGTTAGCTAAGAGATGGATGCTAAAACTTTAAAGTATTCAAGGATTATTTTCAGCCAAATAAATAAATGTATAAATAAAAAAGTAATGATGTGTTGCGGTGATTTAAGTCATAAATACATGTATTAGAAGAAAATTCTAAATTTATGTAAATATGTGAAGAAAATTAAGCTATTGCTGCTTGTAATGTTTTATTAACCTTCACATAGTAACTTGCTTTACCTGTTTTGTGTTAAAAAGTTTTTTTGAATAAAAAATAACAAATATTTATAGACCATATGTTTTATGAATATACATAAATAATTATTCATATTAGTAGCTAACCTTATATGATTTAAAATCGATTCCATGAAGTTAACAGTGTTAGTCCTGACAGTAGATGAGAGTTTACCTCATATGACAGAGAGTATACATAAACCCTTCCTCTTTCCCAGCCTTGATTAAAATACATGGGTGCAGCAACCAAAAGAAAGTCAGTTTGCCCATTTCCATCGATATCCATTGATAACAGTGCACTGCCAAAATATGATCCAATCTGTGGATAGAATACAAATAAATTAAGTTTCAAATTTACAGTATTTCATAAACATATTGTTTTCAGGAAATCCACACAGTCAAAACCAAACTAAACTGGACATATAATAAATAATATAAAAAAGCAGAGGAAACTGATATAGATGTACTTGTAATCTTAGAGACCTGTTTGATAAGGAAATGTAAAGAACATATCCCGATCCGAAATAACTCTGAGGTTTTTACAATATTACAAGAGGACAACTTAATGACCTGTTCAAGGTATTAACTAAGCAGTTCCTTTTTGTAACAGGTTCTGTTCCAAAATTTACAACTTCTGTCTTTGATGATTGGATTCCTCAGGAATTTTGGATAAATATATTTGAGTATATTCAGAGTAACAGTGGACATGTATACCATGCCAAATATCAACAAAAATAATTGCCCAAGCACCAAACTCTGGGAATCCACAAGTCACCCTGGAGTGTGAAGAAAATGTATTACTCAGACAAACAAACTGCAGTCCCTAGTTAACAGATTGGAAATTGATTGTCCAACTGGTGTTGATTTCTTCAGCAAAATATTAAATCAAACATTACTTTATCAAAAATTGTTTTTATTAAAATGTTTTGCTTAAAATTGTGAACCTGTTGTTTAATCATTAATCGATTCTAAAAATACTCAGAATCAGTTTAAGTTATTTGGGCCTTTCTATTTTTATACAAATCTGTCTTAAAGCAACACTAAAAAAGTTTCAGTTTTAGTCAATTTTGGCAGAGAGTGGACAAAAACGGTAGTGCCTGAAGGCAAACTGCATATTCCATGAGGAGCAGAGCATAGCATCCTGATCTCCCAGGCGCCTACATTTAGATTAAAGTACATTTCTGCTTCCAGTGTCTGTGTGAAGAATCAATAGTGATGTGGTAATGAATCTAATTGTGGTGAAACAATGTCATATGGTGATGTTGAAAATAAGAAAAGGGGAAAGTCACGTACAGCATAAAGCAGTCAGCACATGTGTAGTTGTTTTGTGTGGTAGGGTTTCTGCCACCCTTCTCAAAGTTGCTTAGCGTCGGTTAAAGCCATACGGCCTCCCTCAGGCCATGACAAAGGTGTCATTCAATGAGCTACAGTAAGTCATCGTATAATCACAAAAGTTATGAAAGTAATTTGTGAAGGTTGAAAAGTTACTTCATGTAATAAAGCACACATATCCATACTGGACTGACTGTTATATACAATTCTATGTGTCATTTAATGTTTTATTTCTACATATGTTGGAGCTGCTGTGTTATTTACAATGTATTTTGTTTCAACCTTATATGTTTTTTGTTTGTCTTTTTGCGCTCTAATGTACATGACTTTTTTTTCCATCCATATGCTTATTGCTGCTGTAACTATAAGAACTTTCCCTGGCATATAAACTAACCTTCTGAAGACCGGTGGGCCTTCTGGGGGCAAATGCCTGTTTTTAATGTAGTGGACCCCATCTTTTAGTGTTAAGGTTTAGGTTTAGAGGTGTGGGGGGAATTCACCTTTGGTAAAAGGTAAGTTAGGAATATACTGGTAATAGGTAGGGTTATGGTAAATATTTCAGTTAGGCTTACATAGAGGTACTAAAATTAATGGAAGTTCTTATACGGGTAGGAATACAATAGGCATACAAATGTGTATGTGTGTGTGTGTGTGTGTGTGTGTGTGTGTGTGTGTGTGTGTTTGTATGCGTATGCCAAAAACCTGCTCTCCCACAAGTGCCTGCAGAATGGTGAGGTTTCCATTGTTCTTCATGGTGAAAATGATGACCTTGCCAGTGTGGTTGAACCTTGGAGCTCCAGCTATATATATCTGAGAGCTACGAGAAGAAATTACTGCATCCACCGAATAGCCTGAAACAACAATTGAAAGTATAGTTATATCTAATTGTTCACTCACTTGGCTTGAATAAAAGTCCAAAAATAGTACTTATTTTGAGCTTAAATGAGGCATCAATGATGAATGCCACTCATTTTCTTTTACACTTGGGGTACATGCATATTGCTCTATATATTTGTGTACTTAACTTGAAAAATAAGCAAAAACGTCTTGTCAAATTTGAATTCTGAAAGACAATGCAAAAGTGTCCCGATACTTTAATGTATGTACTGTGTGTGTTCTGTCAACGGTACTTCCTTCAATTCAAATTTTTCTAAATCTGCTCCAAGGTAATTAACTTTAGCTTGACATAGCCCCTAATTCTTACCTATGATCTATTCCCACCCATGTATTATTACTCAAAGGACTTATATCCTACATTATTCTCATACGAGTAAATATGTCTAAGGATCTCTTCTATCAAGACCTAAAAAAATAAAAATGAATTATTAACAAGATAGTGCAGACTCTTAACCTTTTCAGCTTGGTGTCACACACAAAATAGTGAGATTAGAAAATTGTTTTTGCGACATTCTCTATACTGTGAGGTAGTGAGTACAGGGCCATAAAAATTTGAATCCACCTCAAGTTTGAGCAAAGCTCTGTGAATGGAAGTAAGATTTTTCCCAGCATTTCTAACCTTACAGTCCAGTAAAGTCACTATCAGTTATGCTATAGTTGGAAGCTACACAATTTACATTCACTGAAACGTAGGATCAAGAAACAAGCAGCTATTCCATATTAATAATTAAATGTGTTTCTCTAAATTCAACTAAACATTCAACCTTTAATCATACTCAAATAAAAGTTATAAAGTCATTTAATAAGAAGTATCTTTAATTGCCAGGAGAGATTCTTTTCGCTGGCATGATCTGCTGTCAATATAGTACAAAGTGCTATAATTCTACAATACTTATATTAACCTTTTTTAGCAATTGAAATAGTCTTTCTAATTCGTTTGTAGCAGAAACCAGAGTAGCATACACTGACATTTGCATGATTAAGCTCCATTGAGAACCATTAAGAATAATTGAAATTACCCAAATAAGCAGCATGTTTCTTCAGGGCTTCTGGAAACTCCTCTTTGTAACAGGATTTTGGTGAAACAACTTTTCCGTGTTTAGTTTCTTTGAGCACAGCACCATTCCAGTCATAGGCACCCACAGCTCCAAGCAGAATACCATCCTGAAAACCAAATGTTACAATTACATTTATAGCATGCTAGTGGTTAAAAGTAACTCATGAGGTAAAATGTCAACTCGGGGACATAGTTTCTTGTAGTATCACATGAAAAATCATGCATGTAAGATTGGAACAAATCAGAATAAAAGCATCTCCCCTTTTTCAAGTTAACTTCAATTCACTTCTGAACACTTGAAATCCATATGTATAGGCATTAAACAAACCCTTTGATTTCTATATATTTAACTTAAAGAAACACTTAGTGAGAAATATTTGTCGGTATAAAGCACTTACATTGACAAAATGTGAAGAGAAACCAGCTTGGGCCATTTGCAGACCAAACTCCTTACCTTGACTGCTAATACCTACAAACCAAAAATAAAACAGGGGGATAACACACTGATTACCTTCAGGTATTCCACACAAACTTAGTTAAAAACCACACTAAAGAACCTATCCCACAAATTACCTTCTAAAGAAAAAATTCTTTCTCCAAGAGCATCAACAATGTCCTTAAGAGCAGACTCTTCTGTGACTGTGAAGAAGTGCTTCTCATCAGGATCACTGGCAATAAACTTGATTTCTTTAAGAAAGGCCTCAGGGTTCATTCCACGACGGTTGTAATAACCCAGAACCTGAAAATCACAAGCATTGACAATTTATTGATAAAAAATATAGTTTGTTTTAGCTTTGTCTGCTGGGGTTCCTTAGTTTGGAAACTTTTTCAAATTGATTTGTTAGAATGTATCCTTGATTTTAATTGATTTTTTGTAAAGTGCCTTGAGACGACACCTGTTGTAAATTGGCGCTATATAAATAAACTGACTCTTGACTCTTAATGGCAAAGGCACTCTACTATAGACTGAGGGATGTAATGGATAGCTTGTAGAGACTTCATTGGTATTTGGTGTTTTGTTTAAAATATACTTTTTCCAGTTTCTTTTTGTCAAATTATGAAAAGCAGATGGGCTTTTTCCATTGTTACCCATCTACATATATGATCCACACATTCTTTCAAGGTTGTGTATTTTAGTTGAATTATGCCCTTCCATGTTTTGGTTTGTTAAATTAAAATTTTCTGACATAATGCTTATATCTCATACTAATTTTGTCCCACTGTCTGTTTACTTGTTATCACTGTATGCCTATAAAACGGACTACTGAATTTCATTTAAGTGCAGTTATATAGAGTACAACAACAAAGCCTTTTCTTAGCATCCTATGCTGTATTTTCTTCAAATATTTTAGATATGCTTTCTGAAAATAATTACTATGAATAATTTAAAATTACATTTCACAGTATAATTACCAAATATGTGAATCACAACTTTCTAGTGAGGCCAAGGGATCATCTAGGTACCTGTAGTTACCTAGCTACCATAAACAGTAACTACCTTTTTGGTAGAGGATAATGTTGTTGTTTGCCTCTGCTACTTCTCAAAATTATGCTCCATTCAGGGTCCTCTACCTAAGGTCTCTTGCAAGTCATCATGTAGTTTCTACATGACTGGCCAATGAGAAATAAATTCTAATTATTGACTGGAATTGTTGTTTGGAATTGGAATTTATTTTCTCTCTGAAATCCTTACTTAGTGAATTGTAGATGAACTGCCCTCGCACGAAATTAAGAGCTTAAAAACTAATCACAGCAGATTGAAAAAACCTGTAGTCTGGTAGTACATGTTGGGCTATCAAAAATCTGAGTATAGTGGACCTCCGCCTATAATAGATCAACCTATTTGTAAATTTTACTTTGAAATGTAATGTAAAATTATTCATAGTAATTCTTTTAGGTTTGATTTTGTTTATTAATGCATAATAAAGCATCGCAGTTGACGTTTCTATTTAAGAGCTGTTAGGAGGGTAGGCTACTACAAAGCAAACAAAAAATAATAGCTGCAAGAAGTTGCTGTTTATTTATTGTCAATCACGAAGAACCAAAAAAAAAAAAAGTTAAGAGATCGGCTTTAATTTTATTCCGTCATGAAAAAAAAATACTTGCAGCTAATGTTACAAATTGAGCTAGCTAGCTTAAATAGCTAATTTATCCCTCTCTCTCATCTGTTTGTACTGCTTCCCTGTCTCTGCTTTGTGTGAATAATTTCTTGATATGCATCTACTGGAGACATGCAATAATGTTCAGTCATTTAGTTACAAAAATAATAAAAAGATAAAGTGTTTTAGTTCTCACTCGTGTCGAGCAAATAGATTTGTAGTTGTGTTGTTGCTTCTGTCCTTTTTGTAATAGCTGATGTAGAGTTTGAATGGTGACTGTGTTGTAAAATTGTAATTGACTTTAAGTCTAACTTTAAGTAAATAATCAGTCTGGAGTTATATGCCAGCATATTTAACTGTATAGTGTATTTAAGTACAGCTTGACTGTATCTTTGTTTATAATTTGCCTGTAGTTTTAATCATTTTTTATTATTCTGGTTTGTTTTTAGAAACCACACACCCACTTACAAGGAAGGTTTTCAATTTTCAAAATAGATAACTGAGGCCATTTTATGAACTCTGCCTGCTTGTTCTGCAGTCATCTGAACAATTTAGTGTTCTGACCCAACACCCTGAAGTGATTGCTGCCAGTTCAGATCCATAAACGCTTTTTAACTTACAGGGCAGGAAAGATCTCCCGTAGCGGTCTATTTAGCAGCAGAGCTGAAGAAGCCTTTGACTGAAGAGATTCAGTTTTTCAATGACGGTGTCATAAAAGGATGTTCCGTCTTGTCCAAATCAATATATATATATATATATATATATATATATATATATAATATAAATATATGATATATACAATATATAATATATCAAATAATACAAATAAATATATACTTAATATAAATATACAACTGTAATATATATATATATATATATATTTGTAACAGGGTTGGGTTTGATTATAATTCCACTTGTCATGTGGTTTGTGCATTTTGTATTGTGACTGGGACAGCGCCCTCTGGATGATGTTGTTACAAATATGAAGGAGACGGGCATGAGGTGCTGTTGCCGCTTGTTTTGAGCCCTTGACTTTGACCGATAAACGACGTTTCATCTCATTCGGTGTCCTGCCTCTCTTTTAACACAATGCAGACATAAAATACTTTTTAAGTACATACTCAATATTTGGACCGAGCTGAATTTAAACACGGCTAGGTTCAGCATGGTTACATATATATATCTAAAATATATACAATAGTTAATATCTTACAACTTCAGACCTTATTTAAAAACATTTAACCCTAGGTATAACAATTGCTGAGATAAAAAATGTCCTGCTTGGCCAAAGAAGTGTAAGGTCTTCAGCAAAGGCTAAAAACCTACACATTTTTTACTTAAAAAATATAGATTATACATATACCTTACAATAGGCATTACAATGGATTTGGATAAGTCTATCTAAAAACTCCAGCAAATGGATACGAAAATGTCTATCCGACAGATGTCGAACGAAACCATATGCAGGTATATCAGTGTCTAATATATTCAATTATCACCCATTTGTTATAAATAAATTAATATTAACAAATCTCTGAAATACTGGTGTAAATTTTCCAAATTGGTCTTTTCAATTTCTGCATATGGAGAATAATTGTACATGCCCCATTGCTCGCCAGTTACTATTTTCTGTTTTCTCTTAGTCACCCACTGTAGGTTTTTCTTTTGGCAATACTTTCTGCTGTCTGTCAATATTAATGATATTAATTACAGTTCTGTTCAACCTGTTGTTATTTTTCTTGAAAAAAATTCTAAAGCTGAAAGTTCGACTTACAGCAATAGCATACATGGTGATGTTTTCTTTCTTGCTAAGATTGACAACTTCCATCAGCTGGGGACTGTCATGCGATTCACCATCTGTTATAACAATCATCACTTTCTGAGCTCCTGGCCTGCCACCACGTTGGAATGCCTCTGAACTGCAATGAAGTAGAAGTTGTTACATAAATAGAGTATTTACTTATTTATTCATTCATTCATTTATTCAAACATTTCTTCATTAAAAGGCAAATACATATTTTTGCTGTACTTTGACCATTTTGATATAGACATAAATTGTAAAGACCAACAGAAATGATAGATAGTTATAATGAGGTAGTGATACATATTTATCAGTATTCCATGTCATACCGTGCTACACTGATCCCGAGTGCTGTCCTTGTCTCCTCTCCACCTCGTTGGTCAATGTTCCTGGCAGCATCAAGCACATCCTCCCTGGTCTGGTATTCACCTAAACTGAACTCATGGACTACAGTGGAGCCATACTGAATAACTCCCACCTACAGTCAAATCACAGCTGAATTATTGTTAAGATTAGATGTTACAGTGATATACCTAAAATCAATGGTACAACATGCTTTCATTTAGTTTTCATTATTAATTTATTTGCAATTTAGAACATTTTACATGAAAAGGTATTAGTACACCCAAGTACAGCAAAAGTATGATTGACAGATGGAACCCCACCAACTACATGCAAATTTTACCTTGGGTTCTGAAAATGTAATTTCATATTCCTGCTTCTCAATCAATATGTCCTCCACATCTGCACTTATGATATCTTACTACTTGTACTCATTTATCTCTGCAACAACCACTGTGTTGTAAATCACATCTATATTATAACAAAAGGCATTGACCAACGCTGCAGTGGGAGGGGCCTCACAGGAGCTTAGTATGGTGTCTATTTTAGACATTGAAGGGTGTTTGCAAACGCAAATATCCTGAAATCATGTGACATCAATAGGTCATGTTTGGTGCCACCATGCCGGCCCCTTAAACAGTTTGGCCAGCAGGAGAACACCAGAACCTTTATAATGTGGGATGTCACGGCAACAGGGCTTTCCTCATTGATTGGCGCTGGGTGGTTTTATTATGGTGCTGTTAAAAGGCTGCAGAGGAGTATGCTGAGTTTGTTAATGAAATGAATAGAGTGAAAAATAGGTTCAGTTAATTTGACTGTCACTGTTTTCCTTGGCCACAGATGTCTGATATTTCTCTTTGCAGTTTGCACTTTAGCTTCTACCTTTATTTCGTTTCTAGTTTTCAGTGTCTTGCCCCTTGAAGCCTCTTTGTTCTAGTTTAACAGTACCCTTTTGCATCTGTTCTGGTGAAGATGGTGTTGTGCAAACAGCTGATCACATCATCATTCAAAATAACATTCATGAACTCTCATAGAGAATAATTTTGGCAGAAACATACTGCTAAACTTACTGGGGTGGGGGGAGGGCATTGCAAAGTGCAATGCCCTGCATGACACCATCTACTGTTGGCAAGCACTGCTAATCCACCTCCTTTTTCCCTATTGTTTTTTAAATATATGTCTACTCATATAGTCATGAATCCTGGAAGGTTGATGTCCTGATTCCTTGTTTGGTTTTGGTTTTATTTGGTATTTGTTAAATATATTATGTGATGAAAATAGAGAATTTAAGTTGAAACATAAAGTGTTTTTTTATTCCATAATCTCAAATGATATATCAAAGCAAAAGCCATGAATAGTGGCCTTGCAACTATATGCTACAACAAACAATACATAACCTCTAATGCTGTTCCCAAGTCAAGTATTGTCCATTGAGGGTATGAAATCCCTCTGATCAGAACCCATATATTTTCTATACAATCCTAGTTTGGATACTGCTCAAGGTAACCCAGTCTCCAGGAGCCAGTTCCCTAATGATGCAACCTCAATATGCCAATGCGCATTGTCTTAGGTCTGTGTTGTTCATAAAGGAGCATAGCGACTGAATTAATTATATTATGTAGGTAGTACCATTAACAAAATGTAAGGTAGTTATGCATTGACTAAACACACTGCACTTGCTGGAAAACCACCTACACCACACCTTCATCTGTTGACAACACTGCCAGATGCATAGCACTTCTCTGACATCTCCCAACTTGATAGAGCATTTCTGCTTACCGAAAATTGACTTTCTTGAAAGAACAGCATTGTGGCCAACTGGTCCCCTATCCAGTATAAAAGCTCCCTGAGTGTGCTCCCTGAATATGCTCCCTCATGTATTACAATGGCATCTGTAGTCAAGTACCCTTGCTGTTTGTCAAGCATTCTTACCACACTAACGTAAACAATTTCTAATGGTCTGACTAGCCTCTCACCTTCCTTAAATTTTCAAGGAGTTGAGTGACATTAATGATGTGACTGGGCACTGTTTACAATGAAGTGGACATTAGTGTGAAATATTGTTGAAAAACATCCACATCTATGCCTCCCTGTGACTCTTCCAGTCTCTGTTACAACTTGTTGATGATAGCTTGTGAAACTCTAAGATCAGTGGTCACTTCCATCTAACGAACTCCTGTCTGAAATTTTGCAAAGGAGAAGTACTGTGATGAGTTATGAGTTGTCTTGGTCTCATAATGATAAATACAAACAACATGATGTCGATTATTTTGTCAAACACCTGTTTTGAATTTTGTTTATATGTTCCTCGTTAAATAGTAGCAGGTTTAGAGAAGGATGCATGTCTTAAACATCTGTAAAAGGTTTTTCCCCTGAAACCCTATGGCTAGCTTCCTTTGAGTTGTGTGCATGTATCTTTCTATATAAAGCTCTATTATAATCTACCAGGGATATATGGACCCGCCTATTTGTGTGCTTTTGGTCTTTTTTGTATCTGTGTGTCCAACAAACAAACCTGTGTCTGACCTGGGCCAATGTAGAACTTCTGCAAGATGTTTATGATAAAGTCCTGCACCTCATACCACGGGTAAATGGAGTTGGAACCGTCCAGGACAATAACAATGTCCATAAATGTCTCACACCCTACAGTATGAAAGTGAAAACACAAATTTGATGTTATATATATATATTTTTTTACATATACTTCATTCTGTATATGTGTGCCAAAATTACTCTGCAAAGCAGGTGCAATGGTCTGAGTAAGTCTGAAGTTCTGGTTGGCTTTGGTGCAGATTCCAGTGCTGTACAGAGAACTTCCACATTCATGGGACCAGAGAGGACCACAAGTCTAAGAATACATTAATGAGTCAATTAGATAGAAATAATGGAAAATGTGCAAATTATATAAAATGAAATAAGTGCAAAATATGTTGAAAATGATTATAATATCTAAAAGTTATTTAGCTTGTAAGAAATTTAAAATTCCTTTCCTGTCATCTATGAACTAAGACCAATGGAACAAGCTCTATAGATCAGTTTCTGCGTACCGTTTAGTTTTACTGACTGTTTTAATAACCTGGACATATAACAGCTCATAGTAAGATTTCTTTTTATCACTGGAGGAACTGCAGAATTATTATTATTCAGTGAATAAAGGGGGTGTTAGGGTGTTAGTTAAAATGACATTTACTTAACACCCTAACACGATAACCATAGTGAAACATCATGCTGTTCTTCAGCAGTGACAGGTGAGGTGGTCGGAATTTATGGGAAAATGTATATACCTAAAGCCAAGACAATAATGGATAATTTAAACCGTAGTAAGGTTAATTTTTCAGAAAAGCCAAATTTTTGTGCTTTAAATGATGAAAACAACAAACGAGAAAAATTACACTGCAGTAGGGGAATAAAGGAAACTGAAGAAAAATTGAAATACAGACAACAATCAGTTTGTCCGGGTTCTGGTGTGAGAGTGTATTTTAGGTGTGCAAGTATTAGTTTTGTTTTCAGAGAGGATCTTTCCTGGACTGTAACTCTACCTGCACATCAGGAAGACTGGCTGGATAATTTAAGGAGCTGCAAAGCCTTTGTTCTCTGCTGGATGATTAATGTGTATGGTACTTCTAGGCAGCGCTAGAGTCCCAAGTAAGAGTTTCCAGGCCCCTTGCATACTGAATCCTTAATGCTCCCCTCTGAAGAGAGATAAACTAATGCTAGCTGCAGACTTCATTTGCTCTCATGCTCAAGCTCTCAAGACATTCTCGCTTTGCCAACCTTTGGGGAAACTAACACTCACTCAGGATCCTCAGAACCTTTCGGACTCCATCTTCCCAGACTCCATCCTTCGGTTCCCAATAGACGCTGCTTACCTCTTCAAGAGCCAGCCAATCATCTGTAAGCCTCTTCCCCTAAAATTAATCATTTGACTTCCTCAAACCCCATTTAACGCTCCCTCTCCATTCACTTTGTTACACATTCACCTTATCTCTAAATAAACTGTTTAAACTAATAGATTGTCTCCTGGACTGATTTTGACATTGTCAAAAAATTACCATATTAATGCAAACGTTTTGCACTTTAAAGTAAGCAAACACTTTTCCCAAAAGGAATTAATCTTAGAGTCAAAACATTTAAGCTGTAAACCAAAATACCAATACTTATTCAGACAACTAGCTTGTTAAACTGCTAAAAATGCAATGGCACGTTATTGGAGAATTGAGGAAACAGCGAAGATGGTAGTTTACCATGGGAGGGCGCCTGAGAGTCGTTTTTGTTCTTACTGCTACCCTACACCTGATGTGCATTTACTCACCAGAGGAGGAGCTGAATTTCAGTTACTCACTGCCAGAGTTTGCACATCTCCATTCATCCAAAGATAATCTGCCTCTGTGTTTTTGTTGTCTTTAGGTCCACTTCAACTCCTTTTCTCCTGTCCTCTCATGCTCCAAGGAATTACAAGGCAAGCCTCCATAACCTCATAGACTCCTACTAGTACTAACTGCCCGCCCGACTGAATCACCTCTCAGGCCGGACCTCCTTCTGCACACGCCGGATCTCTGCACCATCTTCCTACCACTCTGGACCTCGACATGCCAGTCTCTCCCTCTGGTGAACACAAACTCATCAGCTCTGTAAGGTCCTTACTCTTTACAAACAACTTAATTGTTAATGTTAATTTTATGAATTTTCAGCCAAACTAATACGATTTTCTTCCTTGATCCCCTGGTTCCCCACAACGCTCTTTACATCTTCCAGGTCTTCCTTTCAGCTCACTATCTTCAATTAATACCTTTATCTAATTCCTTTTCTGCTGAGAACACAGAGAAAAACACGGCTCCAAAAAATGTCATCAAACAACACTTTGAATATTGGCCAGGGGGTGACTGCAAACAATATTATAATGTCAGATATCAACTGAGCATTTCTAACGGTCTTTTGCCCAAATAAGAACAAAATTGTTATTCAAGGACTTCAAAGACTCGTCTCAAGACACTTCACAGAAAATCATTTAAAATCAATGATACATCATAACAAATCAATTTGAAAAAGTTTCCAATCTAAGGAACCCCAGCAGATTGCATCGAGTCATTGACTTGCAGCATTCACTCCTCTGGAATCAGCAGACCAAAACAATGGCTTGTGTTGTCGTTGACTTTACAGCAATCCCTCATACTGAGCATGCATGTAGCGACAGTGGAGAGGAAAAACTCCCCTTTAA
>JAVLVB010000828.1:36941-49155 GCA_032876305.1 Orestias chungarensis
ATAGACACGAGCCCATTGTCTGAGGCCATGAGAATATCATTTGTAACTTTAAGGAGAGCTGTCTCAGTGCTATGATGAGCTCTGAAACCTGACTGAAATTCTTCAAATAGGTCATTATTCCTCAAATGCTCTCTCAGTTGATTAGCAACAATTTTTTCAAGGATTTTAGATAAAAAAGGAAGATTAGATATGGGTCTGTAAGTTATTAAGTCTTCTTGATCAAGAGAAGGTTTCTTAAGTAGGGGTTTTATTACAGCTATCTTAAAAGCCTCTGGTACATAACAGTTCACTAATGACACATTAATCATTTCCAAAATTGGGGTAATAATAATAGGAAATACTTCTTTAAACAATTTTGTCGGGATTGGATCCAACATACAAGTTGTAGGCTTAGATGAAGAAAATAAGTTTGAAAGCTCAGTAGGCTCAACTGGAACAAAACACTTCAAACAGAGATCAGGCTCCAGAGCCACATTCAGTACCTCATTGCTTACTGAGGTAGTAGTTATGTTTGGTAGGATGCCATCAATTTTAGTTTTAATAGATTCAATTTTATCAATAAAGAATTCCATAAAGTCATTACAGCTAAGAGTTGGAGGTATGGCTGATATAACAGAGTTTTCATCTCGTAAATTTAGCAACTATATTAAAAAGAAACCTAGGATTGTTCTTATTCTCCTCTTTTAGTAAAGTAAAATATGCAGATCTAGCTTGGCGCAGGGTCCTTTTATACAGAAGCATGCTGTATTTCCAGGATAAATAGGACTCCTCTAAAAGCGAAAACCTCCATTTCTTCTCCAATTTCCTGGTGTTTCCCCTTCAAGGTACGAAGTTCTGAATTAAACCAGGGGGCCAACCTCCTATGAGTAATCACTTTCCTTTTTATGGGGGCTACGTTGTCTAATGTTGTACACAATGAGGACGTAATGCTATGAACAACAGCATCAATCTGTGTAGGGCATGAAATTAATTTGTTGCCCTCCACTGCGTTTCTCTGAAATACTGAAGAAATCAGAGGTGGAATGGATTCTTTGAAGGCTGTAACAGCATTGTCCGATAGACACCTACTATAAAGACATTTTCTTTCAGATTTTAAGTACTCTGTGAAAAAGAACTAAAAAGTTGGTCAGAAAAGAGAGGGTTATGAGGCAGTAGCATAACTTTTTCACACTCAATGCCATAAGTCAGCACAAGGTCTAAAGTGTGACCAAGAGAGTGAGCAGGTGTTTAGATTTTTTGAGTGAAGCCAATTGCCTCTCTACCTTTTCCTGTGCTCCCGCTACTGGTCAGATGGACAACTGCACTAAGCAAACAGTACATTTCAGTTAATGCCACTGACTGCCGGATTTTCCCTCATGGTTCCTCATTGGTTTTTTTTGGGTGGGAGGGTTTGTGAGTTACAGCCTTGTACTGTTGTAAGTTACTTCTTCACTTCAATAACTCTGCAACGGTAAGACCTGCCAGCCTTTGTTCTCTGCTGGATGATTAATGTGTATGGTACTTCTATGCAGCGCTAGAGTCCCAAGTAAGAGTTTCCAGGCCCCTTGCATACTGAATCCTTAATGCTCCCCTCTGAAGAGAGATAAACTAATGCTAGCTGTGGTGAAAAAAATTTTTTTTGTAGAATATCAGTGGGAACAGCCTTATTGTGAGGTTCAAGGCAATGACTTTGGTATTGCAATCATATTCCATTTTACAGTGACAAAAGCATAATTACAACATGATTGTATCCAAGATCAAATCCAAATCCAAAATTTTGATAACGAATGATTAAACATAATAGGGAAGCATAGTGGCAGTGAAGATTGATCCCCACCTACTGCCACATCTGTAACTTCCACAAAGTATTTTTTTATTATGCTGCTTCCAAAACTAAAATCTTTTCTAGTTTGTCTGGTATTATTTGAAATTTATTTTTCTGTGTAAAAAAAATGCTTAAAAATAACAAATTACTTAAAAGGAATTGAATCGGGTATTTACACTTACCAGACACTTTATTCTGTTGCTTTTTAACATGTATCTATCTAGTGTGATTTAGACACAATGTGGTGTAGGGTCCAAAAGCTATGACCAAAAAGCATGGCAGTGTCCTACTGCTACAACCAACTTATCCAGCAAGTACAATATGCTTTATAACTCACCACAAAGCTGTTGTCTTTGGAGTTGGAGGTAAGTGTCATTCCTAGCCTCATCTTGTCCTTCCTTCCTGTTACGTTCTCCAATGAAAGTTTTCCTGTTCACAAACAAAACAATCTACAATAGTTTTAGCGTGTAGATAAGCTTTGACCACTGGCCCAATGTAAACAAATAATTCACTACATTTACTGTTCTTCAATTATATTTAGGGTTTCAGGTTTTTCTTTGGATTGATTAGTTTCTTTCCACTTTTCCATCTTGGGTAGAACCAATGGAGATGTAAAATAAAAAAATGCAGAAAAAAATAATTTTAATTATTTTCACAAAAGTAAATGTGTGAATCCTCAGTATAAAGTATAATTAATAAAAACACAGATAAGAACTACAGATGTGCTCAGAAGCAGATTCTTTTGGCCAAAAATAGCCTCAGATGTGGAGCTCTACGTAAAGAACTGTGGAGAGTGTGTACTGCGGAAAACTCCAAGTCAAGAAGTTGCTCCTTTGCACCAGATTGTGAGCACTGGACCTATGGAATTAGTGTGCATAGACTTCCTTTCCATTGAATCAGATTCAAAGGGAATAAGCAACATAGTAACTGACCATTTTACGAGGTACGCACAAGCCTTTCCAACGTGAAACCAGACCGCTCTCACTGTTGCGAAGATTCATGTGGAGAAGTACTTCATTCACTATGGCTTGCCCTCGGATCAAGGCAGAGACTTTGAGTCAAAGTTGATTAAAGAGTTGCTGAAGATTCTGGGGTTACGCAAGTCTCGTACAACTCCATATCACCTGCAAGGTGACCCGCAGCCGGAGAGGTGTAGTCGCACCCTACGGTAAATGCTGGGTACGTTGAGTCAAGACAAAAAGAGGCAGTGGAGTCAGCATGTCACTCACCTCGTACATGCTTATAACAGCACCAAATGTGACTCCACGGGGTACTCCCCTTACTTTCTGATGTTCGTGGGAGAAGCCAAACTCCCGGTTGACCGATGCTTTTGTACAGATCCCGATGAAAACGGAGAGACACAACACTCAACCTATGTCGAAAAGCTGAAGACACAACTTCAAAATGCATACAAGTTGGCAGTTGAAGTCTCAACCAAGTCTCACCTCAAGAACAAAAGAGCCTATGACAAGAGATTGAAGAAAGAACATACTGACGCAGACACATAGACCACGGCGAACGGTCAAACCTCTCATGAGACTCACCTATGATTAGCCAGGCAGATCTAGGGATCAACCTCTTACAATAGTTCATATAGGTGTTACCATTCATATCGGTAAAAGCTAATTGCACTCTCCACATAGTCTGATAGATGTAGTCCGATGAGGGCATCAGACATTTACAAGGGGGAGGGTGTAACCAGGTGAAGTGTTATATCTTAATTTTATGTCTTTATGTCACTATCTGCATAATCGGATATTATGGTTCGAGCATATAGACAGTTATATGAAATGTTTTTATGCTTTTCTATATCAGCAGTTATATAAGATGTTTTTGTTTTTTAGTCCTAGTGCCGGATCCCTCCCCTCACCTTATCAATAAAATCATTATAATTGATCTCCTTGGAGTCCTCTGTTCATGTGGGTCAGAAGCTTAAATAATATGACACATACTTGTTTTTCCGAAGACAGCCCAACAACAGCAAGCGTTAAGTACCAGAACTTTGAACTGAGTGTTTCCAATTGAATCTACAGTGAAGTTAAATCAACTCGCTAAAAGATTATTTCTCATGTTCTCTGCTTGAGACATGACTATTTTGTTTTAAGAAGCTAACAGGCAGTCATAAGCAGAGGTGGGACCAAGTCATTATTTTGGAAGTCACAAGTAAGTCTCAAGTCTTTGCTCTCAAGTCCCGAGTCAAGTCCCAAGTCAAAACAAACTAAGTCCCGAGTCAAGTCCCAAGTCGTGCTAACCAACTATCAAGTCAAGTCCAAAGTCCTACCAATTGAGTTTCAAGTCCTTTCGAGTCCTTTCAACAACACATTATATTTACACAGATGTTTGCTTTTGAGATCAATATTTATTAATCAAAACTTTTTGTAACAACACCCTTCAAACAACAGGAAACAAAAAAACAAATGCAAATGTAATCAATTGGTTAAAAGTGCTGATGTTGTATTTTTATTGCATTTTGTATTACTACTGTAATAACTACTTCCACGGCAGTTTCTGTACTGTCCGGGGAGGTACAAGAAATACATAAACATAACAATGAACAGGGTTGGGCTTTTTCTTTCAGATCTCTAAGCTGTATTGCATTTGCAAAATACCAAATTAGCCAAAAGTCTGTCAGTCAAAAGAGTAACAGACTAAATTTCGAGACGTTGGAAAAACGTATTTTTTTTAAATAAAAATTTGTGAATAAAAACCGCAGTCCACAGAGACCTCATTTCAAACTAATTCACTTAAAATTTCACCTTACGGTTCATGTTCACATTATTTATTGACTGTATCTAAGAATATGACATATTTTCAATTTAACTTAAGATATAAAATAATACAATATATAATATACAATAACATAAAATGAGTTAAATGTTATTGTTTACACTGGTTCATCAAATCAGTCTATCTACGTTGGCTGTAGGGATTTTTAATGTCCAGCAGGTGTCAGTATTCATTGATACAGTATAAATACAGTTTTGCTGTGTCATGACGCCTCATCTACCATCATTAGACAACGTCATCTGCCAGGGCGCTTACAACATAGATAGTAGCGCCACAAATTACGCTAGTTTTAGCAAAAGGTGGACAAATTTAGCGGGAAGATTTGGGGAGAAATAGAAGGAAGGCTGCCGAAGCATTAAGAAGGCTGGGCTTCGTAGCTAGACCGAATGCTTTCATTGGATTCCTGTCGTTGTTTAACCCCTCCTCTTTCGCCTGGTTGGTCCAGAACCAGAAGGATGTTGTCCGAGACTGAAGCCGAGGTAGAAAAATAAAACAAAAAAAACGCATATGTGGCTGGGTCAGACTTTTTCATGGAGAACAACTCTGCGCAGATTTTGTTGGATTTTAGGGTTTTGACATGTAGTGTTAAATTAACTGAAGTGTGTTTATGTTCACACAATACATATAACAATATATTAGTTGGGCGGGTTGTTGTATGATGTGGCGGTTTTTAACAGATTTTTGGGCTAGAAATCCTCGACTCTATCTGGCAAAACTGGCGATAGCCGAGCGAAAGATAACTTTTCCACCCCAAATATAGGTGACTGTATTGGGGTTGAAAACAACCGAGGTGCGAGAAGCTGAGGTAAAAAACACCGCTAATTAGGGTGAAGATGGCGTTCCCTGCCGCACCGTAAATCACAGCAGCGATGACAATGACGTCATAATATGCAAATTAGATGAATAATTTCACTCCCATCACAGACTTTGAGTTATACTGAACAATTTTTCTCATTTAAAGTATACTTTTATCTGAAATCACATTAAAGTTTTATCCTTATATCAAATTATTTATTTTTCTGAAAAAGTTCAGGCGCCTAAAGAGCTAACTAAGCATCTGGCAAAGGGACTTGGTTTTCATTCAGAACTTACCGTTGTTTGTGCAACTTCAGATGTCGAACGAAGTTGGAAGTTGTTGCGCCTCAGTCTGTAATCTTCGACCCACATGTTCTGCATACTGCAATTATTTTTTTGTTGGCCACCTCGTAGTTTTTATACCCAAATAAAACTATCTTCGGTATCTTTTTTTGGCAACTGGTGCGTTGTTTGACGGTTTGTCTTCATTGTTAGCCCTGCAATTTGATTGGGTGTATGGTGTCAGTTCAAAACCACGTGGATCTAATCTGATTAGATGTTGTGCTGCCGGCACATAGCAACCACAGATGAAAGAGAGAGCGATCCGTGTTAATACAGTTTTTAAATATGAGTTTCAAGAAAAATAGCAAGTCTTTTCGAGTCAACATGCTCAAGTCCAAGTAAAGTCACGAGTTACTGATGTTAAAGTCTAAGACGAATTGCAAGTCTATTTTATATCTGTCAAGTCAAGTCTGAAGTCACCAGATTCATGACTTGAGTCTGACTCGAGTCCAAGTCATGTGACTCGAGTCCACACCTCTGGTCATAAGTAATCCTTTTGGACTGATATGTTTCCAGAGCTGACTCGTGTGTGAGAGCTGAGGACCAGACATGTGTGAACAATGCTCAGAGTAGGAACAATGTAAGAACGTGAAAATCAGGAAGGATAAACAAGGTCTGGATCAGGCAACCAGACATGGATGGAACGCTGGACATTTACTTGCTTCTGGCCTTCTAATAATCTGGCAAAGAGGTTTGGTATGAACGCTGATGAGAGTGGTCATCACAAGTGGAATAAATGAGCAAAGAAGCAGAAAAAACAAACCAACCTCTTTGCCATAATCATAACAGTACCCCCCACTTTCAGACATCTGGATAAGGGCCTTCCTTGCCTTCCTCCCGACTTGTTGTTACCTCATGGCAGTGGCAGTTGCAGACAGGCTTATATTTTCTGGACTTTGAAAACCATAGATAGCATGGAAAGGTGAGAGACCAGTAGTGTTTGAAGACAGAGAGTTTATTGCATGCTTCATCCAGGGGAGATTGTTTGACCGCTTGGGAGGATCTAAATCACAAAGGATATGGAGCTTGGTCTCAACCTCTTGATTTGTCCTCTATGTTTGTCCAATCAGATTAAGGGTGAAAAGCAAAGAACACACTGATGGAGACTCCCAGAATTGAACAGAACTTTCTTCAGAAATGAGACATAAACCAATCTGACACAATGTCAGTGGGGAGTCCATGAAGCTGGAACACATCTCTGGCCAGTATCTTCCCCATCTCCTTAGCAGACGGGAGTTTTTCAGGTGAACGAGGTGTAACAATTTATAAAATATGTCGACGATACCTAAAAGTACTGTGAAACCATTTGAGGAGCACATGGGACAAATTCCATAGAGGTGTAATGTTGATGGGACAGAAAGAGGTCTTAACAACCCTGAGACTGGGCGATGAGAAGACTTGACTTATTTGCTTGTTAAGGACATGATATGATCAATTCCTTAAAGTCTTTGGTGAGGGTACGCCACCAAAACTGAGCTTGAATAACTTTCAGCATCTTGAGGATTTTTGAATGACAATAGATTTTAGAGGTATAACACAGCTTAATTACTTGTCTGCCTTAAGAACTAGGAGGAGGCCTTTGGGATATGGAGTAAGATCTCTGTCTGTTACAAAAGGGTGTAGTGTTGTTGACCCAAATGCAGAAGATGTAGACGGCGTTGGACAAGATGAGGGTTTATTGCAGGTTTGGATGATGAACACAGGAACCAAGAACAGCAAAGGAACACAAAGAGCGAACACTGGCGTGGCGTGGAGAGGTGCAGTAGAACAGAGACCGGAAGATTGGAGACGACGAGGAACTCAATGGCAACTCAAAGGGAACTCGGAAGAAACACTGGAGATCAACGAGGAGGACAACAACAAGGACACAGAGGAGGGAGGAACATAATGTGGAGGATCAAGCCGTGAGTGGAGTGGAGAACCAAGAATATAAGCTGGGAGGATGAGTAGTGGAACAAAGGAAGTAATCAGACAGCAGAGTAATTACAGGTGTGCATGGTTAAGAGAGAGAGAGAGTGTCAACAGGAAACAGAAGGGAAATGTAAACAACGGGAGAAGGGAAACACGGAAAACCACAATATGAATCAACAGAACTACTAGACAAACTAAGGAAAGCACTAAAAAGTAAATGGTAAAACTAGGGAGCAAAAGGAAAATATATCTAAATGTACTGAGAAAATAACTACAATAATAACTAAGGAAACACTAACCACAAACAAACACAGACCAAGACACTTTCAAAAGGTGTATGCAAGACTCGTAACATTCGTTTTCATATTTATATGTCAATAAAGTTCTATTACCCAAAATTCTGCTGAAATATTTATGAGTATGTAAAAGCTGTGAGTGCAAAGTCTTATGAATACAACTAAAATTTTTATCACTTTCTCTGTGGAACAAATTCAACTTTGCGGGCAGGAGTAAAAAATTGTTAAGATGACATCACAAGGCAGATTAATCGATCCACGATCTCATCAAACACAGGGCGCTCCAATTTTAAAGATGACAGAGGACAGTTTACCAGTTGAAGCTGGCTTGGGGGAAGCATCACAGGTAAGATCAATATATTTTTCTATATAAACAAGTGGTTGCTCCACCGGGTCCACTGTCTTCCACCATCTTTAAATTTGGATTAGGCTGTGTTTGATGAGATTGCTGACCGATTATTATGATCTAGGGATATTGTGACTGGACTCAGGGATGGACGGGTTGCAGGTGGTATCCATGACATTCTTCTCCAGGTCAAGCTGGGTTATGGAAAATTCATACTTTGAGTCCATATGGATCCTGGAGAGTGCACCTGGTTTAACATACTTCTTCTCAAGTCACAAGAAAGGAAAAAATCTGAACCGACCAAACAATAGAAGCCTATTCATCTCAAAGGTATACAAACACTTTTGCACAGGTCAATCTCACCTCTTGATATCACCCCCAGTAAAACAATCAGACCAAACATCTAAACCAAGAACAGGAATGTACCTGTTGCCTCACCTCCACAAACCTATCCAACTGGAAGCAGCATCTCCCCTGGGTTGAGTATGCACACAGTTCTTATGTCTCATCTGCTACTGGTTTATCGCCATTCAAGATTTTCTTAGGTTTCTAACCACCTCTGTTCCCGTCAGACAAGAGGGAAATCTAGCTAACCTCTGTTCATCATCACATCCACCATCGCAGAAAGATCTGGTCCAACACCGTCACTGCTCTCCATCAACGTGCTTCTTACAAAAAGAAAAAACCGATCTGAAATTCACGGCAGATCCACAGCACACCACTGGTTAAAGAGTATGGCTCTTTTTCTTAGATATCCTTGGCGCATATTTTTTAACAAAACTCTTTTATATAATTTCACCAAGCTTTCTCGTAGCTCTTCTAGGTTTCAATTGTTACTTTTAAGTTTAATGGTTCGTTTTTTGGTTTGACTAGTTATTAAGCATGTAGCAAAACATGCTTTTCATGATTTTCTTAATCCCTTAGTGCCTATCACACCAATTATCCCCCAGCTCTGTGTTACTTGTGGCGCATTTGCACAGGATGAGCAAAGTCTGTGTTTTACTTGAATTTACTGACATTAAGGCCGGATATGATGTAAAAGCTGTTGTAACAACGTCTCCACCTACTATACATCTGTCATCATACACCACAACTTTTAAAGTAGCTCTGGAAACCAGACTGCTGTCAATACTGCTCACGTTTCAGGAAGGCTTAGACCTAATTAATATATCTTATAAATAGCTTGATTATATCAAAAATGTTGCCTACTGCAGTCTGCTACACAGGTCATCCACATCGTCGTCCTGCCAAATTTTGCCCTTTAGGTGGATCTCTTTCTGTGGATGGGTCTCCAGATAATTGGCCAAGACACACTTAATTTTGGAATTAAAATGCTTTTAAAACTGCTGTTTGTAATTTCAACTGCAGCCTCCATAACACAACCGGAGAGAAACTAGAAAGAGGCGCGTAATAACAAAACAATCTTCGCACAATCACTTATTACTTTACAAATCACAGACATGGCAAATTCACACGGGGTAAGGAGTGAGAGTGGAGACAGCCAATAACACAAGATATCCAAACAACAGAGAGCCAATCAAGTGGTGGTAGGTGGTCTAAACTAAGAGAAACGGGCTTCAGCTTGAGCTGTTGTTTTCCGCTTGGTCCTAGTGCAGACAATTTCGGTGTAGTGTAGCGGAACATTGTTTTTGGAAAGTAAAAGTGCAGTGGGACCAAATCGGACATTTGAACACAGACATGGCAAATTCACACGGGGTAAGGAGTGAGAGGGGAGACAGCCAATAACACAAGAGATCCAAACAACAGAGAGCCAATCAAGTGGTGGTAGGTGGTCTAAACTAAGAGAAACGGGCTTCAGCTTGAGCTGTTGTTTTCCGCTTGGTCCTAGTGCAGACAATTTCGGTGTAGTGTAGCGGAACATTGTTTTTGGAAAGTAAAAGTGCAGTGGGACCAAATCGGACATTTGAAAAAGTGCAGGGGACACGTACCCTTTGCACCCCCCCCCAAAAAAAAAACAATTATGTCCATGGCTTATTAATAAACCTATATAACACTTTTCTAATCAAACTGACCACTCAAAGCACTATACACTAAAGCCACATTCACCCTAAATTGCCTACCAATACATAGATTAATAGACAATTTGGGATTAAGTACGTTGGCTAGGCGCACATTGACATGTGACAGTTTTTTTGACACGTGATTGCAAGAGAAGTACTCTATCCAATATGCCACAGTCACTCAAACATTGTATTGGTGATCAATTGAAAGGTCTACCTGTTAAGTTAGCTCAAGATATATTTTGTTGCGTTGATGAACACCAACAAACTACTTTTAGGAAACTGAAGTTGGCTTCTGTTTGTAGCTTTTGAAACAGAAACAGCTAAGGCAATTTTATACAACGGGGAACTTCAATATGCTAAACAGCTTCGAGTTTAGAAATATTATAGACAGTAGTAGGAACTACACCAATGGTAATGTTTCATTAATGTAAAAAATGTACACAACATCTGCGTAGCAAGTTTGCTTTTACATTAGTTTTTAAAGGAAAAGTAGCAAATAAACATAATGTAATTACTTTGTTATCAGTTGAGCTAACTCTTAAGTTTTAATTTTATATATTACCTGTTCTTCTGGTCAGACTGCAAATGTCTCCGTGAAATTTTTAGGATTTTTTTTTCACAAAGTTTTTCTATACCAACATTCACATATATTTGATAATCTTATGTTTCAGTTGAATACATCCTCTTTGTACTCTGTACAAAATCCTTGTGCATTCATTCAAGCCATTTTAGCTTTGCATGTGTCCCGTGAACCCAGATTCTGCTAGTAGGATCAATCTGTGTTCCCTCTGATTGTAAACCTTGCCAACATGTAGGTCTCTAACCAAATTAACTCAGATACAAGCATGCCCTCTTTTGAAATTATACTGTCCTCAAATCCAAGAAAATGGCCCTGACGTGATAAATCCTTAAAAATGGAAGATTAAAAACTATTGTATTCTGTTAATTGTAATTCCTGTTGTCTCAATGAAACAAATAAAGAGTTAGCATTATTTAAATAATCTGCTGATGGCAATGGAATAGGGAGCTGTGGAGAGCTGCTTATTCTGAGTTGACTTGAACTGACTGGGAGGAAAAAAGCAGTGGTATTTTATAGCAACAAAATTCTTCATCAGCTTTTTGTGCTGGTTGCATATAAATGCATTTATCCGCATGTTGGAAAATTCAGTGTTTCTGTCAATTAACCCAACAACATGGGATAGATTAAGTTAGACTGAATAACCAGCACATGGTTAAATTAGTTATGATTATATTCTATGTCTGTGTATAAGATACTCTTAAAGTTCGACAAAACTTTGTAGTAGTCAAAAATGTCTGTAACACATTAGCATGATCTACTGATGATAAATTAATTAGGTTTGCTCACCCAGGTCAAGGCGGCTGCAGTTTGCAGAGCTTTTGGTGTTCAGTGGACATTTATATACATCACCAGTTTGCAAATGTCCTGTGAATTCAACAGGAGCCCCAACCAGCAACCTGAAATACACACACACAGAACTCCATTTTCCTCTAATGCTAGAACTTCAATAACGGTTTATTGACAGAGAATTAATAATTACTAAAAATAAATGGCAGAAACGGCTAATGTGTCTTCCTCCCACATCAAATATATAGTTCTAAACCATATTTGAAAAAGCAGTCAAAAGACAAAACTCTTCACTTTTATTAAACTGCTTAGTAATTCTGTACTTAATTTCTTCCATCATAAATCTAAAGTGACAACTGTATTTCTGCACTTGTATATGTAGCTGTTACTAATACACTTGCCGATAATTTTTTTATCAAAAATAAATAAATGATATATATATATATATATATATATATATATATATATATATATATATATATATATATATATATATATATATATATATATATATATATATATATATATATATATATATATATA
>JAVLVB010000828.1:56808-70454 GCA_032876305.1 Orestias chungarensis
CTCGTGTAATCTTGTGCTTGTTGACATTTTTAGTTCCGCCTCCGCGCCCTTTTGTTTACGTCTCGCGTTGTTCCGTTTTCTGTTGTCTGTAGTTCCCTGTATGGTTCCGTCTCATGTTCTGTTCATCTATCATCCTCAACAATAAATTTATTTTCATTCAACTCCACCTCTGCTCGAGTCATTAGAACCTTTTCTGACATTTTGCAGATCAAGTAATTACGTACAATTATGTTTTTTCCAACAATCTAAATTGTTTTTGTTAAGAAAAATTATTTATATTTTTTGTTGAATAGTCTTAACCTCAAATCTTCAAATACATACTGGTGCAAGTTGTCCAAAATATGTCCACCATATTACTACACATTTCAAATATACTCTTGTTTTAATCTGAATCCTAACTTTCTTCAAAATAAGTAAACTTATAAAGCATTAGATCAACCCTGTATTAACAAATTTTCTTTCTGTAGGCTGTATATTTTAGGCAGAAACTACAGAAGTGTAGGAATGTCAGAAATTTATTTATATTGTTCAGGGATTAAAGAGTCACATAATGATCATATTATGCACTACAGAAACCAAGTAAATGAAATATTATAGAGTAAAAGTAACACAAATCACAATAGGAAAAAAAACAAAGGAAAATCTTAAGCTGCAAAAATAGTAAATAGTATTAAAAGCCAACAGTGTCAGGTTAAGTCCTTTCAGTGGTGTTTTATGGTTGTCCACGGGGGGTCGCTAGAGCCTTCTCTGCTGGAGCACCTTTTCCACCTGTGCACCTGCCAGGTGGAATCCATTGTCGCTGACCAGCTGGAGCAGTATATTAGGAGCGGTGGAGCTTCTCCTCGACGCCTGAGAATTAGTTGCTCCTGGTAACCTGAAACCCTCAGTGCCAGCCTTTCATGATTTTATTACTCTAGTAATTATATGCTCTCTTGCCTTTTTGTGATTTCCATGTCTCTAGTTCTCTAGCATTTGTAGATTCCTGTTTCTAGTCATTGTCAGTTCTCCAGTTAACTTCTTGGTCCTCCTAGTTTGAGTTTTTGTTGTTTGCATTTCTATTATTTTGATACTTTGAATATTTTGTTACTTTGTTTTTTTCCCCCTCCTATGTCCCTCATCATCTCCTGTTGCTCCACCCAAGTTCCTACCATTACCAGTGATCAAAACCTTACAAGAATCCCACGGTTTCCACAATAGTTTCACCGCTCCACTGCCTCAGCTCGATCTACCCGCTCCAGCACTCCCATCTGCTGCGCTCTTCCCCGGGACAACCTTACCATCTGGACACAAGGAGTCACCACTCACTCCTCCCTGGCGTCAGCAATCATCCACCTAAAGTAAGAACATTCCATAATTCATCACGCTCCGTCTGCATCTCCTCATCCCACTCTGCTTACCTCTCAGTGGTCTCCGGTCTCCCACGTCGTCCTCGCCATTCCTTCTGAGTACTCCGTTGAGCTGTCTGCCGTGTCTCTGGATTCCCTCCGTGCTTGCTGTCTCTGGATTTCCTCTGTTGCCCGCCGTCTTTGGATCCCCTCTGTTGCCCGCTGTCTCTGGATTTCCTCTGCGCCCATTGTCTCTGGATTCCTCGCTGTGTTCACGGCTTCCAACATCAGACAATCTACAGACCTTCTCAATAAACTCAAAATTATTTGTACTCCTGAGAATCCTCTATTTGATGTGGGTCAGAAGCTTAAATAACATGACAGAATTCTCAGGCCAAGCAGACCCACAAGACGCTCTCAGGGGGGTAATTACCGATCAGTCCACCATGATGCACTTCCACAAAACGTTCTTCGTTCCCTCTCAGAGCAGCAATCCATAACAAACTAAACACTTGACAACATTAGTCCCTTTCTCCAAACTCTGGTTCCCAGGCTCTCAAATCTCGTTCCTCCTCCATATGAGGGCGCCACCGCATAACCAAGAAGGATGGTTCACTCCGACCCTGCATTGATTACAGTGGATTAAACAACATCACCGTCAAGACAAAATACCCCTTGCCCCTCATCAAAGCAGCCTTCGAGTCTCTCCACAAAGCCACTATCTTCACCAAAGTAGATCTCCGCAACACCTATCACCTTGTCCGCATACGCCAGGGGGATGAGTGTAAGACCGCCTTTAAGACACCCATCGGAGACTTTGAGTACCTGGTCATGCCCTTCAGTCTTTGCATGGCACCCTCAGTTTTTCAAGCTCTCATCAATGACGTTCTCTGCGATTTTTGTGTTTGTTTATCTTGATGACATTCTTATTTTTTTCCAAAACTCCTTTGGAGCACCAGTCACACGCCCGTCAAGTCCTTCAACGTCTTCTCCATATCCACCTGTACATCAAAGCAGAAAAATGTGAGTTCAACAAATCATCAATAACTTATATCTTTGAGGGCTGGCAGATTCGAGTTGATCCCACCAAGTCCAAGCAGTCACTGAATGGCCCACTCCCGATTCCAGACGCCAACTTCAATGTTTTCTAGGTTTTGCAAACTTCTACCGCCGTTTCATTAATAACTACAGCCAGACAGCTTCCCACTCACCGCACTCACTTCCACCAAACGACCCTTAATCTGGACACCAGAAGGCAACAATGCCTTCCTCAAGCTCAAGACTCTTTTCTCTCAAGCCTCAGTTTTCGTACAACCCGACTCATCCCGACAATTCATCCTCGAGGTCGATGCCTTCGACCTGGGTGTTGGAGCCATTCTCTCCCAGAGATTGGAGACAACAAGACAACAAGCTACATCCATGTGCCTTCTTCTCCTGATGACTCTCCCCATTTGGCCATCAAACTGGCCTTAGAAGAATGGTATCACTGGCTGGAGGGTGCTACTCATCCAGTGCTGGTCTGGACTGATCACAGAAATTTAGAATAAGTAAAGTCTGCCAAACGTCTCAACCCTTTCCAGTCTCGCTGGTCTTTATTCTTTTCACGTTTTAACCTTTCCATTTCTCACAGACCTGGCTCAAAGAACCTTAAACCCAACGCTCTCTCCCGCCAGTTTTCAACGGATGAAGCATCTCCTGAACCAGTTCCCATCGTTCCCCCAGATTGTGTGGTTGGCTCAGTATCCTGGGAGATCAAAGATATTGTTTAGAACGCCCAACAACACGAACCGGGTCCCCGACCGTCTCCACAGAAGACCACATATGTTCCCACCTCAGCACGCTCCCGAGTAATTCATTGGTTCCACACTGCCTGTTTCTCTTGTCACCCTGTTTCCAGTCGGACCATAATGCTCTTCTCTCGTAGGTTCTGGCCCAAAATTCCCACGTTTCCGCCGCTACCGGGCGCTCCCCTTTCGAGATCTCCCTAGGGTATCAGCCACCACTCTTCCCTACAAAGGAGAGGGATATCTCGGTGACCTCAGTCCACCATCACATATGCCGAATCCATTCCATCTGGAAGGACACCGTCTCTGCCCTGCAACGCTACTCCCCTCTCAATAAGAGATACGCTGACCGGAGATGCATTCCAACTCCCACCTACACCCCCGGTCGGAAGGTTTGGCCTCCCTGATATCTTGGCCCAAGATATCCCCCTCAAGTCAGTTTCCCGCAAGCTTTCACCCAGTTTCATTGGTCCATATCCTATAGAGTCAGTCATCAGTCCCTCCACCGTTCGTCTCCGCCTCCCGAGTTTTAGTAATGTAACTCTATTTGATGTGGGTCAGAAGCTTAAATAACATGACAAACAGTCTATGCACAAAAATTTAAACTGGAAAACACAGGTGTGTTGATATATTGATGAATCGCACCTACAGGTCAGCTAAGGATATTTACCAAGAAAAGCTTTTCAAAGATACTGGGCCTATTGATTTCAGTGAGTTGGGTAGATGATGTCAGAACTTAGCAGATGAGATAATGGTAGAGATGAATCATATATTTTAAAATTGTTTAAAAAAAATTACACAAGGAAGGGTGGATCCATGCTATGGTGTTTCTAAATTCCATGCCTAGCATCTGAATGTTGTAGTTTCCTAATCTCAACTGACAGAAATACCAACCACTATGGCGGGTGATGCTCTAACCCATTGGCTTTATGCTGTCTAGTGATTAAATGTTCAGAGACGGTCTTGTGCATACCTTGGGTATAACTAGTTGTTATTTGCATTGCTTTTGCCGAAGTGCTCATGCTCCTCTTACCTCTGACAAGGTGTTTGTTTATAAACTGCGACCAATAAGACATTTTCTCTTGTTTAAACACTTTTGAGTGCATCACCGTTCCCTGTAAACCTGAAACATGGTTGAGATAGGTTTGACATAAAGAAATTTCTTTATCTGCCTTTTTTTAATCATTATTTTACTCGCACCTAAATAAAAAACTTTATTGAAGAAAGAGGAAAACTTCATTAAGTGACTGTAATAACACAAAATTTAGCTCTTTTGGCCTTAAATATGCCAGATTGGTGTTACTTTGACATTACCATATGCTTTTAGCCTTTATATTCTTACTTCTTATAGTATATACTGTTTGTGCTGTGGTCCATTAACTCCAGCTGAAGAAATAAGAAGTCTGCCAAGAGACAGGCTGCTTGCCAGCACAGACGACTACAATATTTTTTTCTGCTGTTCAGAGACATAAAAGATACTGGATTAATGATGGTTTCCCCACAGCTGCTTCTGCTTCTGTATGAGCCTAACCAGAAATGATTTATCACATTTGTTGGCAGGAAACTCAAGGTGCTTGCCAGAGTAGGGAGGCAAGATCCTGAACAATGTCTGAACGTCTCGTTTTGCTGCCACTGACTTGAATATTTTGGATAACTCTCTGGCACTGATGTTGAATTTTTTTCTTTTTTTTCCCCCAGAGCTGAGCAAATGTTTTCTTTTTCTAGTTTGTGGAACATTCGTAATTGGTAGTGTTTAATTTCTTTACATTTATTTTTGTAGTTCCATAAGTGTAAACACATTAATACTTTACCCCCTTTGCAGAACAAGAATATTTATGTATACATAAAAAGGGTTTAGGTGTTATGTTTAGGTGCAAAAAGTTTAATTTCTACAATGAAAGTATGTAAGATATGAAAACAATTAGTCCAGAGCTGGAAGTGATTATGAAAAAAAAGAAAGCAAACTGTAAGACGTGGCCTTGTGAGTCACTTCTTCAGCAGGCAGACAGATGGCTGGCTTGGAACCACCACAGCTCCTGCTAATGTCGTTTTTCTGGCAGGTAGAAAAGGACAAAGTCCATAACTTGGTTTGGCACTCTTATTTTCTGTTCATAGTATTTATTCATAACAAATTTACAATAAAGATAGATTTGAAAAACTCTTACCTTATTTAGGTAAGAGTTACCAAATACCTTATTGATTAATCATAGGTAAAGTTTCTGGAATCAAGGTATGCTGAGGTTTTAAAGAAACTACAATTACATATCAGTAAAATTGAGTCTTTATTCCTGTGTTTACAAATATGACTTATGCAGTACCATAGAAAATGACTGATTTTCTCAGGTTATGTAGCACAAAGTAACCTGGTCTAACTGTTGGTATTTCCCATTTGATTTCTACTTTTATTTTTTCAGACAAGAACAGCAAAATCACAACAACATTTTGTATAATGTGATTCTTTATACAATTTTATAAACTGACTGTCTGTTCAGCGTATACCGCACCTGTCGCTATAGTCATGCTAAAATTAAATAAGAATAATAAATAGATCACTGAATGTTTACAGCAGAAACCTAGCCTTAGACTTCTAACCTAGGGCTATGTTCACACAGCATTATATTCGATTCCAAAATCTGATTTTTCTTGTGTGGCCGTTCATACTACTAGTTGTAAACAGGTTATGTGCCCAAATGTGCACAAATGAATGTGCACAAAAAGAATGTATTGATCTCACAGCAGTGAAAGGTAACTGCGGTACTAGGGAATACGGCGGCTTGTGGATTGGTTTTAAAAATGTTTTTACCAGTGTAACCCCACCATATCATAAAAATATGAATGAACCTAGAAAAAAAAAAAGACAGCGTTTGGTTCATGCATTGTTTATGTCCACATTTACCTTACCTGGTTTCTTATGGTGATGAATTGGGATGTACGGCCACATTAAAATTAGAATAAAATCTGACATGACCGTTCAGATTGCAGATTGTTGTATAAAAGACTTTTAGACAATAGTGATTCTCTTTAAAAGTGTTGTTTTGGCTTCAAGCTTGTAGCTGGTTTGTACCAAACAACTTTGTTTTTTTTTCTTTAAAAATAAGTGTTCCATGAGAGGATCTCAACAAACATTGCAAAAAAGTTCACTTTAGCAGCACATAGGATTTATAACACAAGGGTATTACAGTTTTTTCAGTTGCTTTGAATTTCTCAAAATTATTTTTTTAATCTTCAAATCATTGTTTTACTTGTGCAAATCCAAAAAGCTGTTTCTTATATTTGAACATCTATGCAATTGATTATGAACATTTTCCAGCATTTTTTTTTACATTTTCAATAACCTCCCCAACATTTAAGCATAAATTCTTCTTATAAGTTTTAACATGCATAAAGCATTTTTATTTCTAAATCCGCCCCCAATTGATTAATCACCCTACCTGATTACTGACTTTCTCTGATAAAGTAAAATGTATGATTAATTTGGATGTAGTCAACAGCCAAAGAGAAGAAGAAGAGGAACATGACCAAAGCTTCATGGACAAATTCATTCCTAAACCCCAATCATAATTTTCTAAGCATGGAGAAAGAAAGTGTTTGTACAGATATAATGCATGAAAGGTTTTGCTGAGACAATTTTGTTATCTTCCCATTTCTACAGGGCTGTCTTTTCCTTCCTATATTACAATGACACGATCTGTCAAAAACGTACAGTAAAAGTGTAAATGTTAATCTTGTCCAGTCTCTTGCCATTGGTCTGTCACAAATGTTTATGGCCATTGATGTTACTTCTGAGATATGAATTAATAACTTTGAGAAAGACACTGCCTTTTGTAGGTAATCACTGATGTTTTGCTGTTTGAGCTTCAGGGTTTAACTATGTTTTTGTTTTTGAACTCAATGAACGGTGAGGCAGAAAGACAGGCTGTGGACGAGAGTCTGGAAGGGAGTCAAGAGTTAGAGGAATGTTTCTTTGTATTTTAGCACATTTTAGCTGGTGTAGTTTAGCTAGTGTAGTAGCTTTAGCAAGCAATTAAATAATGAAAGGTATTTTTAAATAGAATAGAAATGGTGGGAAGTGTGTCCCCATGGTGTGATGCCCTTAAAATAATGAATTGATGAACAACTTAGTAGTTCCCTGAAAAATTTTCGGCACTCGCTTTCCTCCTCAGGGGGCTAAGCCACCCCTGTCTCTAAGACCTAGTAACGTCCCTGCTCTACATGATACAAACATGTTCGCCCTGAATAATCATTTACATTTATATTTAAAATCAGACTCATGACTTCATCAAATTGCCTGACAAGGAATTTTTGCTTAGATCATAAATGTTTGAAAAAGTAATGAGCCCAAAATTTATCGAGCAATGATTAATGCAGCTCTATTAAAAGTTCGTACTGAGCAAAGTTTTTAAACTATTCCAATGTAGCTTTGGTGTAATCCAGCAATGTAAAAGTCTTTCTGTGATTGCATTAATTTTTTATGCTATATATGATTATCAATCAATCAAAAATAATTTATTTCTCCCAAAGGGAAATTAAATGTTGTTTGTGTATCTCATTTAACTGAGGAGTTGTTGTACATAGTGATGGCTTTAGGCAGGAAATATGTTTTGTAGCGATTTTACAACTAAGCTGTTGAGCCTCTGAATGAAGAGACTCTGTTTTCCAATAACAGTCTCCTAAAAAGGAAAATCATGGACAACCCTGTCCATGATTTTCTTGAATTTTATTTAAAATCCTTCATTCCAGAGATTTCACATTTGTCCCCAGAAAAGACCCAGGCTACTTTATCAGGTAGTTTAGCCTAGTTTAGATGAAACTCTCAACAACATACTTATATAAGACCTGCAACATCTTGCTGCAAATCCTGAAGGATTTTAGCTTCCTCAAAAAGAGCAGTCAACTCTGTCCTTCTTGTACACGGCTTGACTGTTACGTCTCCAGTCCAGTCTGTTATCCAGATGAACAACGAGGTATCTTTTTAAATAAGTAGGGGTTAAGCTGATCCTGTTTCTCCTGAAATCTACAATCATGTCTTTTGCTTTGTTAACATTCAAGATGAGAGGATTGTTCACACACAATGCCACAAAGCGCTCAACTGGCTCTCTGTCGGCTTGTTTTCCATCTCTGTTATACCCGACAACTGCAGTCATCTGAGTATTTCTGTCGATGACAGGAGTCTGACTCTTAATGGAAGTCTGAAGTGTACAAAGTGAAAAGGAATGGTGAGAGTACAGTCCCCTGTGGTGCTCCTGTGCTGCTTATCACCTGGTTAGACACACAGTCCTTCAGTCTCACAAACTGTGGTCAGGTTGGTCAGGTTCCAATGATCCAGTTTCCGACAAAGCAGATCAGGCTGAATTGTTTTAAATGCACTGGACAAATCACAAAACGGGATCCTCACAGTGCTGCCTGCTTTGTCCAAGTGACAGTGAGATTGTTGAAGCAGATGTATGATGGCTTCTTCACCTCCAACTCCATGGTGACAAGAAAACTGCAGTGGGTCCTGGAATGTGGAACCAGAAGAGTCCATGACTGAGGTAGAGGATAACACATCTGAGTTCTGACTGGAAAACTGTGGGATTTCTTGTTGGCTGGGTGCAGGAGGAGATTATGGTGTGCTTGTTCAGGAAACAAACCTGTTGAAGAATGTGTCCAGCTTTCTCTGTCCACACTTCCATCAATCAAATAAGGGTTCAATCTTTCTGCTTGAAGCCTGTGATCTTCTTCATTCCTGATCACACATCTTTGATAATCCTCTCCAGTTTAATCTACAGCCTCTTCCTATACACCACCTTGCCTCTTCCTTTACACCTCTTTGCTCTCTCTGATCTTAACTTTGTGCTGTCTCTGTATACTCGTCAATAACTCTCCGTCTCGCTCATGAAAGGCCCTTTTTTTCATGTCAAACGGTTACTTCAGGTCACTTGTGATCCAGGGTTTGTTGTTTGTGATGCATCTCACTGTTGTGGTGGGGATGATTTTGTCCACACAGATGTTTATATAGTCAGTCACACACTCAGTTATTGCATTAATGTCATCTCTATGTGGCTTCTAAAGAGAAATCCACTCAGTAGCATCTAAAAAACCCTGTAGGGCTTCTTCAGCTTCCTGTGACCACTATCTCCCAGTCATTTTAGCAACAGGTAGTCTCTGGAGAAGGGGTTTATAGTCTGAGCAGAGAAAAACAAGGTTGTGATCGAATTTCCCCAGAGGGGGTCTTGGTTCAGAATAGTATGAATCCTTTACATTTGTGTAAAACAAATCCAATGTCTTTTTTTCTCTGGCAGAGCAGCTGAATTGTTGAAATGTTGGCAGTGTAGCAGAGAGTGAGGTGTGATTAAAATCACCAGAAATTGCAACAAAAGAATTTGGGTGCTCTGTCTGTATCTTAAAACAAATCACATGCACTGTCATGAACAGCTGATGGCGCAATGTAAACAGCTATTAAAACAACACCGGTGAACTTTCTTGGTAAATAATACGGACAAAAACTTCATGCCAGTAGTTCAATGTCTAAACTGCAGAGACCACGCTTCACAGTAACATGTGCTGGGTGACACCATCTGTTGTTGACAGGCACTGCCAATCTTCCTCCTTTCCTTTGCCTGCCACTCTTTAAATCTTGATCTGCTCTCATAGTCAGGAAACCACCCAGAGAGGTTGGAGTCAGTGATATGACGCTGCAGGCATGTCTCAATAAAACACTTACCACTACATTCTCAATACTCTTGCTGAGTCCTTGCCAGGGATTGAAGTTCATCAAACTTGTTAGCTGATGAGTTTACGTTGCTCATGATGATGGATGGCAGAGAGGGCTTGAAGTTCTCCTTTCTCTCCTCTTTCGTCCTGCTTTGCAGCCACGTCACCTCCTTTTTAACTACTCTGGGATTTCTGGCTTCAGTTGTCATATTATTTCTGCTTTTTCAATCTTAACCAGCTGCTCTCTGTTGTAAACCATCCTGTTCCTATGGTTAAGCTTTATAACACAAGAGCTGAAATGTATAAAAGTATTGGATATAATCAAAACAAATTTCGAAAAAAAAAAAAGATCACACTGAAATTTGAGGAGCTACTCAACCCTGCTAGAATTAATAATTCATTATTATAGTAATAATTTATTTTGAATATTTTAATTTTTTAATCATTTTAATTAATTAATTTAGTGTCTAATTTTTTTTCCAATTATTTTCTGAATTATTCAAGGATAAAAAGCAAAAAGATAAAGAATTAGAAACTCAACTAAATGACCTTAATATCTCTCAGATAATCATTTAGGATTTTGCTGTCTCTTCCTACTAATTTCTACATTTTTATGTCTGACGCTTCTTTGTTTTTTCCCTGAGTTACTTAACAGTTTATTCAGAACAAATGTCCTAGTCTTCTGTAATGGTTTAGATACAAAAAATGTATCTTTATGTTATAATTAAGAAAGACAGAAGACAAGATTGTAAAACTTAAAAGGAGCTAGAAAAGTAAAACATGTTTTAAAATGTGCACATTTGTCTTTCTCCTTTGTTTAATAATTCATCCATGCATCCATCTATAGCAGTTATTGGGCAGAAGGAAGAGAACACTTGGGAAACTTTGAAGCTCTTTCAATCTGACCCCATGAGATAACTCGTTTTAGAAGTTGATGCTTCTGACATGGGGTTCATGGCAGTCCTCTCACAAAATTTAGGTCAAGATAACAGACTCCATCCCCGTGATATCTTCTCACACTAGTTAACCCCACCTGAACTTAGCCACAGCATAGGGGAGTGGGAGCTCCTTGCAATAAAATTTGCCTTAGATGAGTGGAGGCAGTGGTTGGATATTCATTATACCATTTAAATTTCTTCAAAGAGTCAATATAGTTGGCTGTGGATAGGAAATAATTCTTGTAGTGCCCAATATTACAGCAGAGGTTAAGTAGGATATGACTGAAGAAACTGGGTTGTTTCAACAAGACGACACCCTGTGTGTTTATCTATTTTCGTTTATTGAATATCTGTCTTTAAACAGTGAATTCCAGAGGCTCCAGAATAGCGTGCAGAATAGAACCAGGTCTCATCAGCCTTTTGAGATTTTTAAGACGCTGGTTCTGATGCTGGTACCCCAACGGATAATAGCAACATAGTCCTTACTTTCCAGTACACAGTAGTAGAAGAAATACAGCATTGATCTAATTGATTTGTGAGGGCTCCATCTGTGTCTTTAGGTTGTAATGTGTTAAATATACTGAAGAAATTGAACAACATGATCTCTTAACGCTAAGAACAACTATTAACAGGGAAAGTACAACAACAATCATAAAAGATGATAAACTCAGATATCAACCATATTTATCTCAACCAGTCTTCTACTTTAGTTTAAATGTTTTTCAAAAACTTTAAGTTAATGTGGATTTACAGTAACTTGAAATTCAGAATGTGCAAGGGAATTTGGATGGGACAGGATCTAACAATCTCATTCTCTTCAGTTTCAAACTTTGGTTCCTAATATTGAATTTTCTGCTTGTACGGATTTCAAGTAATTGCCTCAAATGTTACACATAAAGCCACCTTCAGCCCCTGTCTGATATAAACTCAGCTTCCAGCATCATATGATCCACACTTACTTACCTGGCAAGAGGGTGCACATCAACAACACAAGCATCTGGTGATAATCCATGAGTTGCTCTTGGAGAAAAACTTTGGAGAACAAAAATTAGTGTGTGATTTCAGGCAAGCTAGTTCACCTTCTCTGATGTGAGACAGACAGGGAGGAACAGAGACGAGGAGGAGGCACTCCATGCCGTAAATGTACCTCCTTCTGACTCAAGTGTCTGCTTTGCTCTGCAGACATGTAATCTGAATGGTTTTAGACTTTTTTTTTTTTAATCCTTTAATGTCTTTAGTAGTGCAAAAAGCAGAAACCTCCTCCAGCTATCTAGGATTCAGCTCATTTACTGAAGACCAGATGAGTTTTAAAGTAACAAGCTTGTTAAGATTTTTCTCTTGTTCAGTCTGTAAACAATAGGCTACACACACTGAAAGTCTGGTATTCTTATGGACCAATTTAAAGCCCTCTTTGCAATTTCTACATTTTATTGTGTGAAAAATAGATTTAGAATAAAGGTGATTGTAATGCAAATTTCTCACCCATTTTCTAACGCACCTATCCTTGTGGGGTCACATGGGTCTGCTAGTGCCTATCTCCCGCTGACATCAGGCAAGAGGCAGGGGTACACCAGGCACATGTCACCAGTCCATCACATGGCAACACAAAGACAGACAGGACAAACTACTACTCACACACCTAAGGACAATTTAGAGTGCCCAGTCAGCCTAACAGTCATGTTTTTGGACCATGGAGTACCCCAGAGAGAACCCACAGATGTACAGGAAAGAACATAAAAAACTCCTTGCAGAAACCCAAAGCCTTTTTGCTGCAAGGTAACAGAATCAAGAATCAGTTTATTTATATAGCGCCAATTTCAACAGGTGTTGTCTCAAGGCACTTCACAGAAAATCAATTAAAATAAAAGATACATCATAAGCAAATCAATTTGAAAAAGTTTCCAATCTAAGGAACCCCAGCAGATTGCATCGAGTCATTGATTTGCAGCATTCACTCCTCTGGAATCAGCAGACCAAAACAATGGCTTGTGTTGTCGTTGACTTTACAGCAATCCCTCATACTGAGCATGCATGTAGCGACAGTGGAGAGGAAAAAGTCCCCTTTAACAGGAAGAAACCTCCAGCAGAACCAGGCTCAGTACAGGCAGCAATCTGCCACGACCGACTGGGGGTTTGAAAAGACAGAAAGCTAAATTAGAAGCATAGGATACTGAAATAATAGAGTTTATAGCAGCAGTTGTAGAGTGTCACTGGAAGCATCTCAGCCCATGTTCTCATCCAAGAAGCTGTCTCAGCTAACAGAACGCCAGCCCAGGTGTGGTAACTATGGAGAGAAGAATACTAAGAGAAAACAAAAGGTTAACAAGGTTGAAATAACGGTAACTAAGTAGATTGGACAAAGGAAGAAAGTAGCAGAGAGAGAAGTGGTCAGATTGTCCTCCAGCAGTCTAAGCCTAAAGCAGCATAACTATAGAAAAACTTAAATAACTTAACCCTATAGAGTGAGACACGAAGAAGGTAAAGCAAAGGAGAACAGTCTGTCAAGACTGAGTTCCTCCCAAACCGGATTAGGCTGTCTTCTCTACCTCTTCCTAACTATAAACTTTATCAAACAGGAAGGTTTTAAGCCTAGATTTGAAACTAGACAGGGTGTCTGCCTCACGGACTAAAGCTGGAAGCTGGTTCGACAGGAGAGGAGCCTGATAACTGAAAGATCTGCCTCCCATTGTGCTTTTAGAGATTCTAGGAACCACCAGTAAACCTGCAGTTTGAGAGCGAAGTGCTCTGTTAGGGACATAAGGAGTAATCAGATCTCTGATATACGACAGAGCTTTATTAGTGAGGGCTTTATATGTCAAAAGAAGAATCTTAAAATCTATTTTAAGTTTGACAGGGAGCCAATGAAGGGAAGCTAAAATTGGGGAGGTATGATCTCTCTTTTTAAA
>JAVLVB010000828.1:70554-95569 GCA_032876305.1 Orestias chungarensis
CTGCAGCATTTTGGACCAACTGTAGACTTTTAATTGCATTTTGTGAACTTCCTGCTAATAAAGAGTTACAATAGTCCAGCCTTGAAGTAACAAATGCATGGACTAGCTTTTCAGCATCTGTCCTAGAGAGAATATTTCTAATTTTTGCTATATTCCTAAGATGAAAGAAGGAAATCTTACAGACCTGTTTTATATGAGAATTGAAAGACATTTCCTGATCAAAAATAACACCAAGGTTCTTTATATTGTCACCAGATGCCAACCTGATTCTATCCAGGTCAAATGGCTGACTAAGCAATTTCTTTTTTAGAGGTTCTGGTCCAAAGATAACAACTTCCGTCTTTTCAGAGTTCAAGATTAGAAAGTTTAATGTCATCCACATTTTTATGTCATCTAGACATGCCTGCAATCTACCAAACTGACTGGATTCATCATCAACTTTATTTATAGTTATTTATAGATAAATACAGTTGTGTATCATCAGCATAAAAGTGGAAATTAACACCATGCTGTCTGATGATTTTACCAATAGGGAGCATGTATATAGTAAATAGAATTGGGCCAACTACAGAACCCTGTGGTACTCCACAAGTAACCTTACAATGCGGAGAAGATTTGTCATTTAGATGAACAAACTGGGATCTATCAGACAAATACGATTTAAACCAGCCTAGTGCTGTTCCCTTGATCCCCACAGTGTGTTCGAGCCTTTCAATAAGGATATTGTGATTGACTGTGTCAAAAGCAGCACTGAGATCTAACAGAACTAGAATAGACACGAGCCCATTTTCTGAGGCCATGAGAACATCATTAGTAACTTTAAGGAGAGCTGTCTCAGTGCTATGATGAGCTCTGAAACCTGACTGAAATTCTTCAAATAGGTCATTATTCATCAAATGCTCTCTCAGTTGATTAGCAACAATTCTTTCAAGGATTTTAGAAAAAAAAGAAGATTAGATATGGGTTTGTAATTTATTAAGTCTTCTTGATCAAGAGAAGGTTTCTTAAGTAGGGGTTTTATTACAGCTACCTTAAGAGCCTCTGGTACATAACCATTCACTAATGACAAATAATCATTTCCAAAATGGGGGTAATAATAATAGGAAATACTTCTTTAAACAATTTTGGCGGGATTGGATCCAACATACAAGTTGAAGGCTTAGATGAAGAAAATATTTTTGAAAGCTCAGAAGGCTCAACTGGAACAAAACACTTCAAACAGAGATCAGGCTCCAAAGCCACATTCAGTACCTCATTGCTTACTGAGGTAGTAGTTATGTTTGGTAGGATGCCATCAATTTTAGTTTTAATAGATTCAATTTTATCAATAAAGAATTCCATAAAGTCATTACAGCTAAGAGTTGGAGGAATGGGTGATATAACAGAGTTTTGATTTCTCGTAAGTTTAGCAACTGTATCACAAACAAACCTAGGATTGTTCTTATTCTACTCTATTAGTAAAGTAAAATATGCAGATCTAGCTTGGCGCAGGGTCCTTTTATACAGAAGCACGCTGGCCTTCAAATTTGGGTCACGCTATCCCCTAGCCCACCACAGCACGCCCTTTTCAAAGTGTAGTTAAGATAAAATATTAGAGTTTATTTTTATCGCTACATGTGAGTTCATCATTAATGACTTTGGCTAATTATTTCCTCATTCTTAGGGTAGTGCCCTGTTTATTGATCATGAACTTTTATATTTTTATAATTATATTAATTTTATTTATATTAATTATATTAATTTTATTTCCCTTTGGAATAAATAAAGGATTTTTGATTGATTAATTTTAATATTAATCATATTTAATAACCTTTTTTTATTACAATGACAAGGAAATCGTCATAGCGGACCATTTGCGTTAATAAAAAATAAATAAAATGTTTACACAGGAAAATGGAAATAGCAAAAGAGGGGAGAGAAAATGATAAAGAAAACAAAAAACTGTTAACTAGACACCAACCTCTGCACCCCCACAAAGTGAGGGAACCACCCTCCAACCCCACCACAGGTCATTGAGTGTGAACAAGCAACTGTAATGCACCATAACCCTGTCCTGTATGGGTATTTTAACTTTTGAGTTCATTTTAATTGAGTAACCCAAACATGACTGAAAATGTCATTATACTAAATGTTTATCAGACAGTGCTCTAACAATTTTCAAACAATTTGTCTCTCTTTATTTTCTTCAATTGTATTAAAATGTTCATGTACAACAACAAAGACTACAAGATCCGTGAAACATTCCCTATAATAGTTGATTCAGGATATACTATATATAGATATAGTTTAAAACTGCTGCCCAACACATAGACTATCTGGGAGCCCCTGAATTTAAGCAACAGCATGTGTGTGTGTGTGTGTGTGTGTGTGTGTGTGTGTGTGTGTGTGTGTGTGTGTGTGTGTGTGTGTGTGTGTGTGTGTGTGTGTGTGTGTGTGTGTGTGTGTGTGTGTGTGTGTGTGTGTGTGTGAGCGTGCGTGCGTGCGTGCGTATGTCTTTAAAGCTAGGCTTCTGACCAACATGAAAAGAACTAGGAGACAAAATATTAAAAAGGATTTTCTTGACAGAATAATTGAGCATGTGCTCTTTTGGTGATCCAAGGAAACACAGCATTGTGGGGAAAACCAGGAGGTTTTGAGATGAGAGGTGAATTACTCTCCCACAGCCACAATGCAGAGGCCACATGAGGCATGAGCCCAGGGCTTCAGGTTTTGCTGGCAACGAAGCAGGTCCGTTCTTTAGTGCCTTTAGTGTCCGGTCATGGTGAGGGAGACCTGCCCCAGTGATAGCCAAACTAGGACGCTTAAGCCCTTACAAGTTTAACAAGGTCAAGCTGGCACATACCCAGGTTGTCCACCGCCTGACTGAAGCACTAGACATCAGCGGGGAATGTGATGGAGGAAAATAGGCATCACATTTATTGAAGAACCGAAGATGGTCCAGGAGAGCGCAGTGGTGGATGCGTCATAGGGAGTACCATGAAAAAAGTACTTTTTTTTTGTATGTATGTATGTATGTAAAGAGGCCCGGTAGCCCCATAATACCCCTGTAGTCCAGCCTACCCATTTGCCTGACCCCACTTGTCCAAACACTTTTAATGATGACACCTCATTAGCAGTCTGTGAGAGAGAAAAATAAAATGGAGAAAGGACAAAAAGGCAGTGCCGAAAACCTGATGGAAAATAAAATAAAGGTATTTCACTTGTGTGCAATGTAGCCTATAGGTTATGTCTAGACTTAAATATTTATTCTGGATCCTCAGTTGCATTTGTCATTTCATTATTTATTGTAAACCGAACTTTGAATTCAACATAGGTCTCATTAGCATTTTATTCGGATTTCTAAATTCTTCGCGATATGCTTCAGGAACAAGTTCATAAGCTTGCAAAACAGTTTTCTTAAGAGTTTTATCATTTAAACTCTGTTCAATAGACAAACTTAAACATACTTGTTGGGATTTTCCGAAAATTTTACATGAAGTAACCGGGAACAGAATTATTTTGGCCAACTTAATGCGCTAAAATGTGGCAACGGATCTAACGGGTTGGAAAGGGACGACTTCTTTAGATATCTACAAGTTAGAGCCTATTTTAATCAAAATATATGTGACAATGTATCTATCTGAACTGAAATCTGGGAACAGATTAACAAATTATACTTAATGACAGCTGTTCTGTTGGAAAAACCCTGTTCGATATGTTGTAAATCCAGTTCAGCGGAGAGACATGTTGGAGACTCTGTGGAACAAATGGGGCAAACCATCATCACATCTTCTGGGGTTGTTTGGTGATAAACCTTTTTGGGATCAAATGTGTTCCCACCTAAATAACATATTTACTGAAAGATGTCAGGTATTGCGATCAATGACTAAAGCAGAGGCGGGATTGCGAGAAAGAATAATTTATTGAGGAGAAGAATAATGAACGGAACATAAATCGGAGCAAGGGCAAAGCGGAAACGGAACAACGCGGAACTGGAACGTAAACAAACAGAACAGAAGCAGGACGCGGGGACTACAATTGTGAATAAATAAAACAATCGAAATAAACAAACCAGCATGAGAACACGGGAAGGGGAAATAAACTAACAGACGAAATAACCACAATAATAATAATCACAAGGAAGGAAATAAACTGAGACAGGGAACTGGGGAGAAAAGGATGGGGGAGGAAGCACGGGAAACCGGAGACTACAGGAAAACAAGAACCAAAGTAAATACCAGGACGGGACCAGGGGAGAAAAAAAGATGGAGAAGAACCAGGACAGAGAAACAGCGAGCAAGAGGGGAAGGCTTACTGGGAGACGTAGAGGAACAAGGAAGAGATGGCGCAGAGAGACGGGGAGGTAAGCAGACGATCCAGCGGTGAGTGAATGAGTTAACCAGGCCAAAATACTGAGGAGCAGGAGGTGGAGTGGTGGAGATGATGATTGGATAATTGCAAACAGATGTGAGTGATAATGAAGAGAGGAAACACAGAAAGAAGAGGGACAGAGCAGGGGAAACTAGAGAACACAGAATATAACAAAAATAAAGACTAAACCAAAATTGAAAATAACCTAAAGAAAACAATAACTAATGATAAAGTAAAACAAAGCAACTACAACAAATTAAACAGCAAACTAACAGGGAACAAAAACACATATAATGACAAAAGAATCCCATGTAAATGTGAATGCCTATACTTAGGAACCATTTCATTTGTTAACTGGACTCTGGATGACAAAAAAACTCCTGTTAGTGCTCCTGGCAGCAAGCAAAAACGCAATCACTTGAAAATGGTTCAAGCCTGAAGCAGCTAAACTTGATGACTGGGTCAATATTACTGGATATTTACATACACTGGAGAATTTATGTTTTTCAGTTCAAGGTCGAAGGGAATCATTCTTCAGGATCTGGTCTAAATGGACAAACTATGTAAAATCAGTAATTCCTGGGGACTAAATACGTCTATCATATGCAATTACGGTTGTGCTGTAAATGGTACCCTGGTTCAGTTTTATGGCAAACTCCTGCTCTTGATTTTGTTTTTTTCCCCTAACGTAAGGAAAATAAGACCAGTGAAAAAAAATCTTTCACCATACTTTTTCCCCCACATGAAAATTAAATTGCCAACCAGAGCAAAAAAAAAAATGCATATAAAAAACTAAACAAAACCTAGGCTTACAAATGTGTGACAAATGTTACATTCATTGAATCCTAATTCAATGTTACCACCAAAGAACAGTTAAATATATAACAAGGCCAAAAATTTAATTTCACAAATCCAAAGGTATTACTGATAAATGGAAAACGAATTATATAAAGTTCCACAGGTGCAAACACCATAAGTGTCCCACACCATACTACTAGACAAATGTTTAGCAAGTAAAGAGCTCTCATAACCAGGGAGAACGAGCTAAAGCCTAAGGGAGACCCCGATGCGCCACAAATCCCAACAACCACACCAGTTATCATTTTCAAAAATCAGTTTGATGATTTATTAAACATTGATTAACACACTCTCTGATTGATAACAGAAGACATGCTTAGGCGTCAGAGTGAACCAAGGCCGAAAACAACATCCAAAAGGAACAATCTCCATAAACCACACTTACCTAATAAAATAAACCAATAAACCAAATGACAAAAACATATTTACCTAACTAAATAAACAGTAGTAAAATAGTGAAAACATAAACGGCAGTTCACTCGTAAGTGCTCTTCATCACATCATTTATTTTTCATAGCAGAAACACCAAAACAGCGTGATTGGTTGGGATGAGCAGAGAAAAGAGAAAAGTCTGCATTGTATCCCTTTGTACACATAATCTTTGCTGGTCCACAGATCTGAGGTTTCCAAACTTCAGCATCGAATGCCACCTGCAGACTTAGATTTACTTTTAGAAAAAACAAAACAAAAAAAACAAAAAAACATTAGGACTAGAGTTGTGACAATGAGACATGAAAAATCTAACAACAAATAAGTAACTTTATTATTGCACTCCTTTCAAATCATTGTTGGGTAAATGTAGTTTTTGGTCAAATTTTGTCATCTACCTTTACAAACATTGCAGGCCCTGCTGCAGAGATCCATACACCAACCATGGTACTGTCAACCCAATACTTCCCAGTGGGGATGTGTGTGGTAATATGCAGTGCTTGTTGTCAACCAAACATTAGTTTGGCTAGTAAAAAGCATTGTTATGCTCTCATCTGACCAACAAATATATATATATATTCTTCCACATGACCACAGACATGTCTTTTGCAAACACTAGCACGTCTTGATGGGACTTTTCTTGAAAACTCTACTCCATCTCAACCGCTAAAGCCTGTAAGTTCTTCAGCATAGCCACAGATGTCATGATGTCACTACTCTGCTTATTTGCATCATTTATCAGTTTGTTAGGACAGGCTAGTATTCAGATTTACAAATGTCCAATATACTTTTTTTTCCAGATGGATTTATCAGAACAGTTTTTTATCCATTCTTTAAAGCGTACTCTTTAATAATATTTAACATCTCAGATTTACTTGTAGTGTCCTTTTGCCTTCATGCTTTAACTGTAGCCAGAAATAGAACAGAAGAAAAGAATATAAATATCCTTTTTTGTCCCACAACCGGGAAATTCTTTTGTAACAGCAACAGTCACAGGCAATCAGTGGAGGTCAGATTTAGGCAAAGCTAAGAATTTAAACTATATTTAAAAAGGGGAAAAAACAGAATAAATAATAAAATAGTTTAAAGTAAGGGCAAAGGATCAATATAAATAAGGCATACAGTGATAATGTTGGAATATCAGTAGGGATGTAATAACCTATTGGGTCTCCTGGAAGCATTAGTGGTTATAAAGTGTTACAGCTGCTAGGACAAAGGAAATACTGATTAACAGGTGAATGGAAATTTCACACAAATGCTTTTACACTACAATCACTTGAGACAAACTTATAGGTGATCTCCATTCCACACTCATTGTAAGACTACTGGCACCAATTGCCTGGACCTATGTTCAATTACATCAGTCACTTCAAAGAGGTTGAATATTCATGCTCGCACTTATTTTATGACAAATATTTTTAGTTAGTGTTTTTTGTACCAGAAAAACAAATACAAACACATGGAGCAACAAATGAAATGGGCTAGAAGACAAATGGGATACAATCTCCCAGCAGTGTGTGACTAAACGTTTGAACCATAATGAGGAGAAGCCAGGTTCTTGTGGTTGTGCAGAGTTTTTCCACATACTGCTGAGACCCCTGTTTGCTAAATAAATAAAAAACTATGAACTGCAAATGTGTTTTATTTTTTTACATTTCAATAATGAAGCACAATAAACAACACCAAACAAAAGTCAATAGCAGTATGAGCCGTTATTAGCAGAGTTATTTGGCAGTTTTTTTTTATCATCATAACCCAAAGGTTTGAAAATGAAATGGTAAATAGACCTAACTTACGTAGCACTTTTATAATCAAACTGACCACTCTAAGTGCTTTACCCTGAGCCAAATTCACACGCACAAGTTAGCAATTTGGGGTCAAGTGCCTTGCTCAGGGGCACGTTGTGTAATTGAACGTGCAACCTGCCTTATTGCGAAGCAACTACTCTACCTACTGCGGCACCCATGTCATTGCCCATGTTCTTGGTTTTCGTTATTACTAGTTATGTCCTTATTATTGTTACTTTGGTATGTTCTAATGATTTCTAGCACTTGTCCAGGTATAGTTCTAGTTAATAACATTGAACTCTGCCATTTCCTGCACTGATCTCTGTTTTTTGTCCATGTTGTCAGACCCTCAGCCTTTTCCCTCTAATTATCACTTCCTTTTCTTACCCTTCCAGTATATAAACACATTGAAATCATTCACACACTGCTGGATTCTTTTGATGTTACCTCACGCCTCCTGTCCGTGTCTCTGTTATCATCCCCACTCCTTCGTCTTAATCCTCGGTGTCGGTCCTCAGTTTAGTTCCCCGTTGTTTTCTCCACCTGCCCTTTCCTGTTTGCTGCATCTCTCCCCCTCCCTTGGTTCTGTGGTTCCTCTGTTTTCCTTGTAAATAAATCATCACCTTAATCAACTGCCGTCTCCTTCTCCATCTTGGCTCCAATCTTTAACTAATCCGTGACAAGCTACTCCTAATAAACCCACCCTTTCAAATGTGCCATGATTGTAGAGAGGAAAATAAATGAGTTATTCAAAAAGTAAAATTAAAACAAATAAAGTCAACCAAACAGATTTTAATAACTTTTTGTGGTAAATCAATAGAAATTATTTCTTTGCATGACTAATGAGCAACATGTTTTAGGGCCGATAACCAAGTGACCTGGACGCAGTTTTATATATAGTCTACATTATTTTCCTTTTGGTGTGTGAACACAAAAAGAAGAAAGACATTTGCGCCAAATATATCTAGAATCTAATTACAGGCCTTAAAAACAAAAAAAAATATTGTTTTTATGTTTGCTATTCAAAGGTGGTGATGGTGAGAACAACCGTCCTGTTGGTGCTTCAGGAACAGTAGAGCAATAACATGCACCAAGTGACATATGTACACCACCAGACACTTTTGACAAAAATTGGTCTCTGCTGTAATAATTTCTTTCTTGGCACTATAGTGCTATCATGTATCCCGGCTCAAACAGGAAAGTGTATAATTCTATCCCAGGATATACTGTAGGTTGGGTTCATTGGGAGGCAGTTGAAATTTTCAAATGATATGACTATGTGTAGATCTAACCTTGGCACTACTTATTATGTAAAATCTTTATTATTTTAGTATTATCTCAAATACAGTGATAACGTTACCGTATATTCCGACCTTGGAAATTTCAGTGGGTCCTGACTTTAGGACTTTGGGCCTTTTTTTGGAATTTGCTATGTGTGTGTGCACAGAAATGCGTTTTGCTTGTTCCCGTGCATTTAGGTGTTGGTGTGAACATGCGTGTGTGGGAAAGACCAGGGTGGGATTTTCCGAACAGTTCCAAACATTAATAATTCCTGGCCTGAAAAAAATCTCCCATTCCGGTTCTGGTGTTATACTTACCCAAGCTTGTGGACTTGCCTCGTTCATTTAAAGACAAAGACTTCTTTTTCGGTTCCAATCTCTGAAAACACAAAAACATACAACTGATTACTTAGACTTGGCTACACCATACAAGCATCACTAAGCTTACATCCATGCTGCATATGCTATAATGCGTTAAATCGTATTGAAAACACACACAGACACACACACACACACACCTATACATAAAAACATTTCTCATGTAAGGCTACGTTCAAGAATTGCACACATCAGAGGCAATGTAGTTTCTTGTCAGGAAATCGGGTTGTGGCTAGGTTGTGCTTCTTCCTACATCATCGTCCAGAGGATGTTTAGGAGGCTGTCCACCTAGGCTGGCTGCATTAGCTGCACGTATTGATTCCTTACAGGGTAACCTTGTTTCTTGATGACTCTGGCGGCAAAAGAGGAGTGGTCCTACCATTACTTTGTGCATGTGTTAGCAACACGTGGTACCCCAAGCCTCATCTGCATCTCACTGTCAGTTGTAAAGTTTCCTTGTTGCTCTGTGCTTCATGTTGTCCCTAGTAACTACTCTCATGTGTGCTCAACCCAGGTACCAGCTTATGTTTGACCTCCTTGGATTTTCTGCCACCTTTGACCAACGATGACTAACCATGTGTCACATTCCTCAGGACTGGTTACTGCTCCTCTCACCCGCTCTTTCTCATTCTGCCTCTCTGCTACCTACCCTCCTCCCAGCTTCACCATCAAAGTCTCATCAATGCCCTCTGGATCACCTGCCCCATCCACCAACACACCCATAATCCTCACCTTTGGATCTACTCACCTTTCCCTGATGGACAACCATCAACGTCTAAATAAGACCAATTTCTGACATTTTTCTACCTATTTCTCAGAGGTCATTTTTGGTCCTATCTCCACCTCTGCTCTGGCCCCAAGCTGTAATAATAATCTTTTTGCTTTGTCCTTTATTGACTCTTCTGTAATGATTCCAGCCGCTCATCATGTTATGTTTACATACCTCCCTGCTCCCTAAACTGATCTTCAATTTATCTCACCTTTGCTGGTCCTAAGCATCCTAATCAGCACTAATTTCTTTCACCTGTTTTCCTCTCTTTAAAAGCAGGGCTCTGGAAGGCTGACTGTGCCAAATTATTCAAATCCCTCTACTGAGTATATGTGCCCTGACTTCTGCCTCCTGCCTTGTCCTCCGATTTCTCTGCCTGAATTTATCCCCAAGTTTCTGGCCTTTACTTTGTTTCCTAGCTCAAGTGCTCAAGTGGTATGTTGCCTGACTTCCAATCAGAAGGTCAGGGGTTCAAATCCAGCCCATGGCAAAAATACACCAGTGTGGGTCCTTAGGCAAGACTCTTTGCGCTACTGCCTACCTGGCAGCTGCAATTGGCTGCCTCGGTGTAATTACACCAAAACAAATTCCTAGTATGTCCTGTATGTACCTGGCAAATAAAAACTGATTAACTATCTAAGCTTGAAGCTTGAACTCATATAACAGTGTGGACTCACTTGTTTAGAGTACCGGGAAATGTTTTCCAGCGTACGCTCTGTCCTCTCCCAGTCACTCAACCACCACTGCCGGGAGTATTCCGACTGGCGGGAAATTATTCTCTGGTAGATGGCTTGATTTTGCTGGCTGATATGCGCATGCTCCTGTTTCCTTTTGCTGGCATTCAAACTTATGATGAAGAAAAACTAAAATGTTCTATGTTTAATTTTATTTTTTTAACATTTTTAAAACATTCCAAAAAATACTAACCTAAAGAAAAAACATAAACAAAGAATTATACCTTAACTAAAGAAGTTCTTTTCATTTATGGTACCTTGTTAACCTGTTCTGGGCTCTAAGGAGCACATTAGTTGGTTCCTTTATTTATTTAATAATTTGTATCAGAAGTATATTAATATTGATTTTCACATTTTTCATATGATCATTTTGCAAAAAACATCTTTAGTTAAAAATGAAACAAAGAACACAGTGGTTTTCTTTTTTATTATGATAACCAAAGTTTTACCTTCTCAGTTGATACTGATTCCTGTGGTCCACCAGACCTTTAGAACAGGTAATGCTGTCCAGCTTGGAAGCCAAAGGACCACTGTTTCTCTTGGCAGCAGAAGGTCGCTTATCCTCAATCTTAACCACAAGTTAAAAACCATGAAGTTAACATAAAACAATAATCCAAATCGTATCTAAATTATCAGTCAATGCTTTTGACATCTATACACTTTTTAAACCATTATAGCATTATAAACATTTTCAAATCATTTTCATATTTTAAAGGAAATCTGCTAATAAAACAACATTTAAAATAATCTGTGCGAAAGAAAATTAATGATTATAACCTGCTGTTTACTACAATAGGGTGTTTGCACGCCTTAGAAGCGTCTGCAGGAGTGGGCAACTCCAGTCCTCAAGGGCCAGTGTCCTACAAATTTTACATTTATCACTGATCCAACACACCTGAATCAAATGGCTGAAGCAACTCCCCAGTATAACTCAAGTCTTGCTAATAACCTGATTATTTGATTATTACACTTTAGTGTGTTGAAGCAGAGACACATCTAAAACCTGCATGACACTGGTCCTCAAGGACCGGAATTGCCCACCCCCTTTTTAATATTAATTAAAAAGAACAAACAGCTATAGTTGTACAAGCATTTAACGTTGGCATATTATCAAAATACTAGTTGTACTGGATTTTTTTCAGTTTAAAATTGTAGTTCGGCTGTTATGTATCTTGTTGGATGTAAAAACTTGGAAAGCAATGTGAAAAATGCAGCTGTTCAGTTTCTGGATTTTATTGACAAGGTGAATCAGGTAATTCAAAGGGGAATTGTAACAAGCAGAACTGAGAATCCAAAATTTTAACAGGATGTATATGGAGAACCAAAACTGACATATTTAAAATAAAAGAAGAAATATATATTTTTCCTTTTCCTCATACATGCATTTTCATCAAAAAATATAAATTCATATTTTTTTCCTTTTCCTTAAACATGCTTTACCGTCAAAATGCAAATTAGGTGGGATACCCTTCTTGGTCCAGCTTCTCTCCTATTGGTCAAGAAACATTAAGGAGCAGGATCCATCTGCAGATTGATTGTGCATGTCAGGCTTTTGGCAAAACGAGTAGATGAATTGGAGGGCGGCCATTTTTTCAGCTAGGTACAGTTCAGAAACACCATTGTTAATTTAGGGACTGTCAATAAGTTCAGAACCAAACACTCTTGAGAAACAAGAGTTAATAGCGTTCTTGTTATGGCACACAATGACCAAACAATGCTTTAAAAATATTCTACAGGATGAGACAAATGAGGCTACAATGAGAATGCATTTAGTACCTAAAAGCCCGGCTTGTCATGGTTTCGTTTTGACCCGTGTACAGAAAGCCACTCAGTTTCATCAAAAGGTGATTTATTATTAAGGTAGAATTTACAGTGATAATGTGAAATGTGCACAGAGGAATCTTCTGCAACTGGAAAGAAGGAATCTGTGGTGCAGTTATCTGAGTTGGATATCCTGGTGAAAGAAATATTGCAAGGAGTGAGTCTTACTTTGCAGGGGGAGGAGAACCGCCAGGGAGAGATGACTGGATTTGGAGTTTTGGTTTATGGCTGTAGAGTTGTCCAAAAGGTGGAAGCTCCAGAGTGCATGGATGGAAGAAGCTGTATGTGAGGCGTTTAAGTGGACAAGTAGTGCAGAACAATTGGAGGAGGATCTTGTGGAGCTAAATTGCGCAGATGCAGTCTGGATTGATAGTAATCTTCTGAGAGGTTTTTCTGCCTTTTGCTGGTTGTAGATTTGACACCAAGGGGTTTGCTCACGAAGGAGATGAACCACGGGAACTAAGTACCTGGAGCACACACGAGAGGAATTTTCCATTCTTTGACTGCATTTATTTTGGCTGGGTCTGCAAGTACCTGTCCGCCCTTGAAGATGAAGCCGAGGAACTGTTACTGATGACTGGTAGAATTCGCATTTTTCAGCTTTTACTTGCAGACGGTTTTGTAAGCACTTTGGTGCTCTGATTGGTTTCTGAAAAAGATAAGAGTGGGGGCGCTTCTTCTGTTTGTGGGTTTAACGTGTGTATTTTCAAGATTTTGAGTGTCATATTGTAGAAATGGACTGCTTCAACGCACAGCTAACAACAACAGCAGTTTATCTGCTTGCTCTCAAGCTAGTTTTAACTGCTCCATAGCCAATAAAAAGACTATGTTTGACACTGGCACAGCCATTCACTACCAACAAAGGTAGACTCACGTATTCACTGAGTTTCCTGTTGCAGTCTTAATCAGCCAGAGCCAACACACCTACCACCACTTACTGACCATATCCCCCGTCAGATACTTTGTAATCAGAAGCAAAAATGCATCCGGAGGAAAAGAGGGTCCAGAGGGGGCATAAGAAACAGACTAAAGAGGAGAGGCAGCCGGCTACCTGCAATTGTGCTTTCAAACATGCGTTTGTTTCGGAACAAAACGGAGGAACGTACCATCCTTCTAAAGCACGATCAGGACTACCAACAGATCAGCTTCCTCTTCCTTACTGAGACCTGGCTCCCCGAGGACACAAACCTGTAACTGGATGGCTGCAACATTATTTGCTTTGACATGGATGCAGCAAGCTGTAAGCACTACAGCTCTCTGTTTTCTCTCTGTGTGTCCTTCAGCCCGCACTATTTACCACGAGATTTCTCTCAGCTAACTGTGATTTTAGCATACGTCCCAGGACCGGATTTTATTATGGCAGCAGACGGATAGTGATGTCACGTCACATCTGCCTGATCTGGAACAATATGTCAATACTCCCACCAGAATTAATAATATATTGGACCCATGCTAAGGAAACATCCTAAACTAATACGTAAAACCACACCCCTCTCTCAGCCTGTCAAACCATAATGTCATCCTGCTGTTACCAAAATACAGATCACAACTAAAAACAGGTGAGCGGTAACAAAAACCATTAAGGTTTGGAACAATGAGGCAACCGACACACTCAGAGGTTGCTTTGAACAGACTGGGACCTGTCTTTTTAATGACTCTGGCAACAATTTGAGTTTATTGACAGATGTACTGACCTCATATTTTTATTCTGTGAGGACACTGTCACTCCCAGAAAAAAAATAACCATATACCCTAACAATGATAAAATGGTTCACCAAGGATATAAAATTCTTTCTAACCAACAAGAAAAGACTATTCCTTCAGGGAGACAAGGAGAAGATAAGAGAACAGTAGAGAGAGTTCCAGACACAGTCTGTCCTCGCAAAAAACAATTACAGAAAAAAGGTAGAGGTGAAACTGCTATCTGGGAATGTGAGGGAGGCTTGGCAAGGGTTAAACACCATGATGGACCACCAAACCAGTTGCAACTGGCTGCACAGATCCTACCTTGTTTGCAGAAGAACTGAAGACCTTCTTAAGCAAGTACAATCAGAGCAAAGCATCAGAAAGCTTTAGCCAGGACAATCAGGCCACCAATCCCGCCATTACTGTTGATGAGCAGCTATTGACTTCCATCTTAAAAAAGGTAATCGGCACAATGCTCACAATGCTCCCCCTGACAGGTTCCGGGCCAAGGTGCTCAAAGGCTGTGTGGCACAGTTTGGTGCAGTAGGATGCACCAGACTTTTTCAGTTGCTTCTGATCTCTGGTCATGATCCTAGCCAATGGAAGGAGTCCTATATAATCCCTATCCCCAAAAAGGCATGTGATAAAGGCACTGAAGACTTCAGGCATGTAGCCCTCACATCAGTGCTGTGCAAATAAATGGAGACAGTTGTGTGTCATTTAACGTCAGACATGCTGTCTGCAAAACTGGATCCTCTCCAGTTTGCTTGCAGGGCAAAACGGGGTGGAGAGGATGCGCATCAGGCTCTTTTAAACTCTGCACAACCAATCACTTGGACCCTGCACAACCAATCACTCGGATTTTATTTATGAATTTTTCCTCTGCTTTTAACACTTTAAACCCTGACACTCTGGTCTATTGCTGCCTGGACTTACAGATCCAGCCAACTTTGATTTTTTGGGTAAAATACTTTTTAAGATATAGACCACAGCAGGTGTTTTTAGGTGGTTTTAAGTCCTGTAAACTCTCATAAGGTTGTGTTTTATGCCGCATGTTGTTCTCTGTCTACACCAATGACATCATGTGTAGCAGGGAGGGAATGAACCTTTTAATTCAATATGCTGACAACATGGCTCTGATGGGCTGCATTGATATGGAAGCTCCCACCCAGTATCAATTAGCAGTCAATAACCCGGTCATAACCTTTAATAAAAAAATCACTCGAACTAAATATTGTAAAGACAAAGCAGTTGTGCTGTGTGGGTAGAGATAGAAGAGCAACTACATCCCTGCTTCTCAAAACCTTGGCTATTTAGGGAAAGCAGATTTACCAAGTAGAGGGTTTTAAGTATTTGGGGATACAGATGGACACCCGACTGGCCTTCCAAACACACTCTGACTCAGTTTACAATGAAGCACTCTAGCGCCTCCATCTCCTCAGGAAGCTAAAGAGTTTTAAAGTCAGTAAAAGTATCCTAATCATGGTTTATCGCTCACTTATAGAATCTATTCTCACTTTTTCTCACATCTGTTTGTATTTGTTTATCTTGACCGGGGAATAAGGGACTGCTCGTAATCAGAGTCGACTAAGGCACCAAGATGTAGTGAATCCTGGTTGAAGTAAAGGGAGACAGGTAACAGTAAATGGAAAAACGGTTTTCGGTGATGATTGGTTGGTCTGTCTGTGCCCCTGTTTTCAAAGACGGACCCTCTCGGGTTGCTGTTCTCGTTTACGAAGTGGGCAGGCGGCAATAAGTTGGTTGGGGTTGCCGCAGTATTTATGGGATTTCATATGCATATATGGGATTTCATGTCTCCGCTGTTCCTCCGGGGTTAGACGGGTCCTTCCAACCTGCTTAGGTCGAAAATCATGGACTAAAGGGGTCTTTGGAGGTGGTACGGTGAGAGGGGGAGAATGAGATATGCTGGGAGGAGGAACAGGCACCTGGATGGTGGATGGAAAAGCAGCTGTGAGAGTTCTGTGAGTTTCTCACTCCATGTTACAATCCCTCAGACGGCCATCAACTCTGATGGCTAAAACAATGAGCCTGGTTTATCGACTAGAGCTAATTTGTCTTTGATGTGCTCATTAGGAGCTAGATAGAAAATACTCTTCATCACGTTAGAATCCCAGTCTGTATGTAACTCAATGGAGAACTCAGCAACAGAATGTTGCCCCGTTTTTAGTTTCCAGACATTTCTGTCCAGAGTTACTTTCTCAGTTTCCTGACTAAATGTCTGGTCAAGCTCAACAAGGAATTCCTGAAAGCTAGGACCAAAATTTATAGCTGTGGATATATTTTTGATGGAATAATTTATACCCCATGTCGAGGTTATTGGTCCATGAATTCTGCGATTGCGTCCACATCTGCAAAGTAAAAGGCTGGCAAATTTAGCAACGTAGTTGAGAACCATTTTTCATCAAAACTGTTTGAGACCCAAAAAAACCCCAGAGGTGTTCCACAATCAGGATGATGTGAAACATGCCTATTGTCCATGTCTGCAGCTGACTGGAGTAGCCTCTTACTCAAAATATCATTGTTAATAACAGTTATCACTGACTGTAATACTTTCATCTGAGATACAAACGTACTTTAATTCTTCTGCAATGGACTAAGACATCTTTGTTAAAACTTCACTCAAATAAAACGTTCTCCTGAAGCAGCCAAATGCCAGGCATGCACAATTGATCTGCATATGAATCCTGCTCCTTCCTATTTATTGACCAATACTAGAGAAGCTGTTCCAAGAAGGACAGTCAGCCTCATTTGCATTTTAACATTGAAATGTAAAAAAAAAACATGCATGTATAAGGAAAATGAATAACAATATATTTATATTTCTGACAACACTGAATGTATGTGGCAAATGAAAAACAAAAAACATATTTTTTTTGTGATGGCAAAAAAAAAAGGAAAATGGGAAGCAAGGAGAGCAGCGCAGAGATCAACAGAAGACACGAGGGACATAATGGAGGATCCAGCAGTGAGTATGTGAAAACACAGACTGGGTATGCCGAGGCAATTAAAACGGGTGGATGAGATTCGCATGGACATTGATGGCAGTACTGCTGGACTGGCAGACCGGGGTGGTGTGTTCTACAACCTCAGCGGGGTCCTGGAGGCTGCATGTGAGTTTGCCCAGTATACAGCTGCTTAGTGGACTTGGATATTGCTTTGGACTGTATCCGACAGGGACTCCTGTGGTGGGTTGTCCAAGAGTATGAGGTGCCGGCCCCTTTGATACGCTCTGTCAAGTTCCTGTATTATCGGCATCAGAGCCTGGTCCACATTGCAGATTTTGCTCAAAACCTTCATGGACAGAATTTTTAAGCGAACCCAAGGTGTTGAGGGCATCCGTTTTGGTGGCCTTAGGATCGACTTTTTTCTTTTTGCGGATTATCTGGTTTTATTGGGTTCATTGACTCATGATCTACAACTATCACTGGAGCAATATTTAGCCGAGTTTTGGAGCAGCTGGGATCGTCGATCTAGATTTCCATTCATCTATGGTTCCGAGATTTGGGTCCTAACCGAAAGAACAAGGTCACCGATACAAGCGGCCAAAATTATTTTCCTCCCCAGGGTGTCTGGGATCTCGCTTAGAAATAGGGTGAGAAGCTTGGTGATCCAGGAGGAACTCAAATAAGAGCCAGATGGCCTGGCATCTGATTAGGATGCCTTCTGGACGCCTTCCTGGAGAGGTGTTCTGGGCATGCCTCACTGGGGGAGGCCCAAAGGAAGACCCAAGACACGCTGGAGGGCCCATGTTTCTCGGCTTCCCCGGAAACGCCTCAGCATACATGACTGCGCGAAGTGTGCCATTTCATTTCCATTTGTGTGTTTGTGTAAAGACCCCAAAAGGATTCCTATTAAGAGATACGCTTGCTATTGCGTCCCAGCACTCAAGCCCCCCTGTTGCGGTCGAACGGTGGGGAGCGAGACCGAGTCGCCCCATCTGTCCCAGTGGTCGTCAACTCTGACAAACTGCTCGCTCGCCCAGTCAGCTCACTCTGTTCGTACTCGGCTCTGTGTCTGCGCTCGCAACTCTACGTTATATGTAAATGAGCCGCGCTCCCAGCTAATCAAAGACTGGCCTTTTTCATCCAATGAAATAATTCCTTCCAAATAAACAAAGTTAATTTATACTCTGAGACTCACTAACATTTCAGCAGAGTTGCGAGTGCAGAGACAGAGCCGAGCGCGAGCAGAGTGTGCTGAGCGAGCAGTTTGTCAGAGTTGAGCACGAGTCCGAGCACCTATGAGACCATGAGATTCCTACACACACGCTCACAATTATTGCTCCTTCATATACAGTAGCTCTGTGCGCGCAAACCTGGTGGCACAAAAATCACGCCACACTACTGTACCTAATCCCTTGTGAGGAAATCATCTGTTTTCTTCAGACTGCATTGCATTCTTTAGCCTGCTTACTCTGCAGCTCGAGAAGCTCTCAATACCAAGACCCAAAAACTCTCGCCCGAGACTTCCAGATTTTTCCGGACACACAATAGACTCCGACTTACATCTCCAGACTTCATCCTTCTGTCAAGCACTATACGCACTCTCTAACTCCCAGTATAGAAATTACCACTATGGCTCAGTTAACATCTGATCTCCATTACAGAGAGGCTGCTCCTGAATCTTTCATGGTGTGTTTGTCGTTTTTCCCATTCTTTTCTGTGTTGATCTTAGTTGGTTCTTTATATTCGGTTCTTATCCTGTTTACATTTTGTTCTCTATTTATTTAGTTTACGTATTATTCCCTTTCGTTTCCCCCCTTTGACCTTTGTTATCCCTGCTGTCACTCTCTCTCTCACCCTTAGCCATTCCCCTGATTATTATTATTCACAGCTGCACACAATTAAGAAAACAGCCTCTTGCATTTTTCCACCTCCTACACTCCCAGTGTATCTCTACCGTGTTTTATTCACTAGCACACTGCTGGATTCTCTGTGATGTTACCTTGTGCCTCGTGTCCGTATCTCCTTGTTCCTTCATCCTCTGTGTTAGTACCCAGTTTAGTTCCTCCTCGTTCCTCAGTCTGTCAGTCTCTGCATATGGGTCCATTCTTAACATTTCATGACAAGTCCCTAACCATTAAACTTTCACATTTATTATCGTAAAAATAAAACTGTTCACTTCTTTTTAATCATCTCCTGTTAGTGATTCTACATGTGGGTTAAAAAAACTAGAACCTAACATGAAACCATGACAAGCTCTTCAATGATTATTTAGACCCATGTTTTTCCAATAACATTTAACAAGGTCTAATTAGAGAAACAATTGTCAAACTATTTAATTATATATTTCAGTAGCTTAGTACAAGTATTAATATCTGCATATATTGATTTTCCTATCACATGAAATTAATTGAGATTATTTCAAATACTTTATGCCAATATTTACTGTCACTTAAATAGCTGCACAGGTATGTCATATTTATGAGGTTTAATGTTTTGCCATTTATGAAATAAAGCTAATAAAGTTTACATAACTTCAGAAAAAAGAAGTTGGCAGAAATTTTGATTTAAATTTTTCCGTTTCACATCTGGACTTAACTGAGGAGTTAACATTTTAAAACATTTATTTACTGAAATTTTCTAAAGAGGCTTTTTCTTTTGATCTCTGTGAGAGAAGTGGACTCTTACTTTTCCTGCCTGAATGTTCAACCAGGTTTTCAGTGGAATAAAGGAAATCTCCATGGATGTCTGGAAGGGCTCATTTTTCAGCCTGTTCATTGTGGAGAAAGCTCCCTCTCTTCTATTTTCTTTCTGTGTCATTCCAAGGACTCCATCTGTGGTTTTTGAGATTATTTTTTGTGCCATACTGCTCTTTTTATCAACATTCACTTAATTTCAAGGTAGATATCTTCCACTGATGTGCTGAACTGAGAGGGAGTGATTATCTTTGTCTGTGTAATAAAACCTTAAATAAACTCAAAGCTAAGAATTGTCACACATGCCCATAAACTAGCCGAAAGCGAAAATTACACATGAGGCCTTTTTAATGGCTTCGTAAAGCTGGACTAGCAAATCCTAAATCAATATTTCACTTTTCTTTGTAGCAGTTCATGCTGATATTAGGAATTTGTTTTAACCAAGAACATCATGCAACCATATGACTCCGTGTTGATGGTTTGGCCTCAACATGACCATGCTGGGCCCTTTAGCAAGCAATGCAGAGAAAGATGTTCAAGAGACAATGCATGGGTTGACGAATTTAACCAGGAAAAAAGTGAAGTTGGCTCTACTTCTGCTCAGTCTGTAAAGAACTGAGGTAAAAGACAACCTGAGTGCAGTGGGTAAATGATGTTGAATTAGTCAGTTCTGCTCATGGTGGAGGAAAAATTATCAGGGATTTTGAAAGTGTTCTCATGAAGTACCAAAACACAACAGTCAAGGGTGACAAAGAGGTGCTGTACAAGAACTGTGCTCTGAGAGCTGATGAGCATCGCTGTAAGGAGGACAGCAGTCCACAACCACAATAGATGCCCCCTCAGTGAGTCTGAGCCTTTACTAACTGGTCATCCACCAAAACACAAGCAAGTTTTTTCCTTTCAGAACGGTGATGTCAAAGTCATTTTTCATTTAAATCATGTCAAGACCAAACATGTTCTCAAAGGGATAAAACTGTCCATTAATAAACTGTGGAAATATTTATAAATTGCAATGGAACTCAACCCAACACAACTCAGGATATTTTAACTGAACATTTATTGCAAACATAATAAAAGCCACAAACATGTGGGCTTGGCAGGACAAGAAACAGAAGAAGAGTTGTTGCAGTGAAGACAGAAGCAAACAAATAGGTCCAGGGGTTAGGTGTAAATAAAGTCTAAACACAAAAACAGGGTAAATGTCCAGATTTTTAGACATGGCAAGAAGTCCAGATGGCAAGGCAAGACAGAAAATCCATGGAAAAGAACAGGGTCAGGACCTGAGGTACAAAACAATAAATTCTGGAATTCCAGTTTTTATTCCCCTGGCAACTAGGCTGAGGACGAGGGCTTGGTGATAAAGGGAGAGAAACAAGTTGAATTAATCAACACTTATGAGTGGGCGTTGTTGAGCAGCAGACCAGCCTAGTTGCCAGGATCATATCATGAATAGTTGTCTACAATCAATGAGTACTTCCTAAAATAAAATGCCACTGGTAAATATCAGGTTGTCTAATCTTACTGGCTGATAACCAATATCAAAAGCATGTGAATAGCCAGTGAAGCCCCTTTTGTTTAGCAACTGTGAATGTCCAACGCAACCACTGAAGTCCAGCACAAAAGTAATCTGAAAAACAACCTGAATTCAAACACAAAGTGTACCATTTTGAAAGATGTCATCCGTCAAAGCATCTCACAGCATGACCTTTGATCACCCGTGAAATTGCTCATACAATTCAGTCTGTGGATGTTTACACCCAGTCAAAGCCATCAGCACAGAAGGGGATGGGTGGGCTTAAAGGCTGGCATCAGCAAATTCAGATTTTGCATTACAAAATAACTGTGATGTTCCGTGGACCAGTGTATACTTTTATTCACTTTCTTCTCCTTAAATATTCCATAAAGCCAAATGCAAAAATCCAAAAACCTTGAACTTCAATGAAAATGGACAGAAAAATTCTTACGGCTGGAGTAACAAGGCGTTAAAGTGGAAAAACCAGCATGCCATCTGCTGATGCCTGATTTGGTAAATGGCCCTTGTATAGCACTTTTTCAAGTCCAGATCAACCCAAAGCATTACAACCTACATTCTACCATTCATCCATTCACACAGTGGTTATGGTTATGACCTACTGGCCACAATCTGACAGAAGGGAGGCTCTTAAGCACCGGCGACACCGGGCCCCCTCTAACCTCCACCAGTAGGCAAGGCGGGTGAAGTGTCTTGTCCAAGGCCACAATGAGTTAGACAGGCAAACCAGGGATTCTAATTGACAACTCACCAGTTACAGAATAAACATCCACCTCCTAAGAGGCACAATGCTTCAACACAAAGTCTTCCTTTGCAATAACCAGGTGGTGAGCGCAAGAACACCAGTCATGGGGATGTCATGTTCTATCTCACATTCCAAATGTTAAAAACAAAACATGTACTAACAGTCCATCTCATTATGTTATACAGAGCAGTGAAGAAAATAGCAATTAAAAAAAACATCTATTAGCAACATCTATCAGTACTCTATGCTCTCTGTAGGGGGACAGTAGCTGGAAGTGTAAGTTACTCAACACTCTTTTAAACCCTCAGTCGGTCGTGGCAGACGGCTATTCAGAGGGAGGTTCTGCTTAAGGTTTCTTCTTGTCAAAGGGGAGGTTTTCCTCTCCACTGCCACTACATGCATGCTCAGTTTGAGAGATTGCTTTAAAGTCAACTACACAATACAAGCTGCCTTGATGTGCTGATCCAGGAGGAGTGAATACTGAAGGTCATTGATTCAATGCAATCTTCTGGCTTCTCATAGATTGGAAACTTTAATAACTGATTTGTTTAACATGCATGAATGTATGTATGATTGGAATTAAATACATTTTCTGGTAAAGTTCCTTGATAAAGTGTGTTGTAAATTGCCGCTATTTAAATAAACTAAGTTAATTTTAAACTTAAGAGAGACAGCAATGAATCCTGAGAATGCAAAGACATTTTTAAATAGTGTTATAACTTTGAACAAGGTAAAACCAAAACAAAATAAACCAAACCATGGAGATATTTTTTTACATAAGCTTGATTTTGAAAACTATATGGGACTTGTTTTATAAGCCAGTACTGTAAAATTTAAATGATATCACTGCAGTTAAAGCTTTTGTTTGGATAATCCCTGAAGTTTCAGTTATCATTTTATTTTGTAAAAAAAAAAAAGTCCAATGTTTTGTACAATGTTTTAGAATAATAGATTTATTTATACTGCTTAAAGATATTTGGAAATGATTGGGAGAACATTTTACAAAACAATCTTTTTTGTGGTGATTTACATATGATATAGCTGTATACTATTAGAAAACTTCTGTAGTTTACAGTAAGCCTCATTGCTTTGTATGTGTGTTTGTGTGTGTTTTCACTGACCTGGGGTTTCTTCAATTTATGCTCATAATGTACTGGTTTATGCAGACTCCAGCTATCCACTACAGGGAGGGCACAGCGCACCTGTGTGAGAAATAGATTTTAAACATGTTTTTTGGTATTTTTTCCTAGCTTTGTTGCATATTGATGAAATACAGAATTGTTTTCTTGTTCAAAGTAACAGCTACTTTCTCAAACTAAGTAAGTTTTACTAGAGGTTAAAAGGGACCTCTTCATACATTGCTGCAATATTAATTTGTTATGCAGTCAATAGTCACAGTCTATATGTGTTCATTTTGAAGGAATGACTGGGGTTTGTTATGGGTTCTTTCCTGATATAAATAACCAACGCATCGGATTTTATTCTGTTTGAGTGGATTAAATTAACTCAATATTTATTTGTTCAAAAAGAGCTGAATTATGAATTATGAACTGAATAAGGACCAACAACCGAAAAAGAAGAAACAAAGTCAGGTTAGCTTTAAAGTACAAAAAGTAATCCAATTGTTAAATAGTTATGCAACATCCATCCTTACCTTGTCGCAGTGACTTTCATAGTGGCTCTGGTCCAATCTTTTCTGCAGGTAACGGCTGGTGACAGGATAAAAAGGCTGGTAAAACCTGTGCATATCGATATAAACATAGCCTTTCATTCATACTAGTAGGAGCTATGCGTGTTGATTGTGTGTTTGCACATTGTTACCTGGAGACGTTAACTTACCCATGCCACCATATCAGTTTCCTATTAATTATTACTGTGCTATTCTCTTTATATTTATATATATATATATATATAAGTTCCAGTAATTGGGCTGGTGAATAGTCAAAATATTTTGAATTATAAAAATGTAATATCCTATATAGGTATTTATGTAAAAACATGTAAAATACACTGCACATATTGTAAATAAGAAAATGCATTAAAACAGATTATAGTCGCACTGCTCAAGGTGACCGCATGTTTGAATAGCTTTTAACTATGTTTTATTTTATTTTTTTACTTTAATATTTTTGTTAGTAACATTACTTTCAAAGACTACTGTTCTCTCTGGTTATGGATTCTGGGAAACTGGAAGGTTGTTTGTTTACATTTTTTTACTCTCAGAACTTTGATATGACATTTAACAATAGGAACAAAGTAGTTTCCAAGGAACTGGGCCGTGAAGAGTCCGTTGGAGGGGCAGGTGCTCAAAGTAAAAAAAGGGGCCACCTGTACCACGGATAAGAAACACCATACAGAAACATACCTTGCTATACAACCGGTTGAATTGTACCAACTCATACTATAAAGAATGTAACATGGAATCACAACACACCATATCCGCCTCACACGGCTCCATTTGTTTCAGATTCAATCTCCGTCGTAAGGAGATTACGACGCATCTCTGCAAAATGAAACAATATCTATAAACTACGATCAGAAACATATACAACACACACACACAAACATACACACACAAATTGACATTTCATACCTTTTTATAAAAGTGTACTGTATAGTCATAAATCGAATTCGTTCATACTTTGCCCGTTATTATTCCTATGGCTATTGCGTAAAAATTAATTAAATGATACAGAAATCACTTGTTTAAATATTTTTCTGCTTTTATTTACTGACTTTGCGCATGACAGCAAGGGGCTAAAAGTTACATAGTTTGTATGGATACTACTATAAGAATCAAGAATCAGTTTATTTATATAGCGCCAATTTACAACAGGTGTCGTCTCAAGGCACTTTACAAAAAATCAATTAAAATCAAGGATACATTCTAACAAATCAATTTGAAAAAGTTTCCAATCTAAGGAACCCCAGCAGATTGCATCGAGTCATTGACTTGCAGCATTCACTCCTCTGGAATCAGCATGCAGA
>JAVLVB010000828.1:101465-121092 GCA_032876305.1 Orestias chungarensis
TGCAGTTTTACACAATATTCAAAATATATTTTTTTAGATTATGATACCTATGTATGGTTCACCTGCTCTACCACTGAGCCACGTATTCCACTTTACGTTTTGGCCTATTTTCCTCATTGATGTGTAAAGACAATTATTTAATACTTTCATTTGTGTTTTGACTTTAATGACTGAAATTTAAGCAAGTCTTTATTTATACAGAAGTATACGAAAAATAACCATCTTTAGATCATCTCATAGATTGGTCATCTGAAACCAAACACAGGTTATATTAAACATGCTAGAACTGCTGTTTGTAACTGCTCTCTGCTTTTATCCAGGACAAAAGAGACTTTTTGAAGCGGGTGGATGATGCAGTCAACAATCCCCATCTAAGGATGAACACCAGGCTGAAGCTTTCTAAGGAGGTGCTGATGTGAAGTTTGAGATGGGTCAGCCCCAGGCTCTTCAAGTCAAGGTAACTGTTCATTTATAGGACTGGCACCAAGACGACTTGGCGGGGTTTAATGACGCCTTGTGATTTTCCCTAAACTGATAAAACCAACTCATTTAAGTATTCTGGAAACTTGTATGTCTTGCATAACACTGCGAATAGTTTCTTCTAGTCATAATCTGGTTAAATTGTTGGGTTTTCACTTAAAGAAGACCAACATTCGTCAAGAATAGGATGGATACTTTTTTAAAAATTCTATTACATTTCTATATCTCTCTTTTTTTTTTCTTTTTTTCTTTCAGTATCCTGTGCTTCTAATTTAGTTTTCTGTCTCTTCAAACCTCCAGTCGGTCGTGGCAGATGGCTGCTTGTACTGAGCCTGGTTCTGCTGGAGGTTTCTTCCTGTTAATGGGGAGATGTTTTTCCTTGAGACGACATCTGTTGTAAATTGGCGCTATATAAATAAACTGATTCTTGATATCTGTGGAACAAAGTTGGCCAAAAAAAGCATATGTGGAAAGGTAATGCAGCAAAAAACTGCCAAATCTGGAATTTGTTATATCTACTTTTTTTTTTTTTAAGTATTGTACATTATAATTTTATTCAAAGTTTTTGAAAGCTCTTATGTGGACCTGCTTACAGGAGTCACGGGCTTTAGAACCATAATTTAGTGGAACAAAGGGTGTGTGAGGGGGGTATTAAGTCTGTTTATGGAGTTGTCAAACATCATCCGTCAATAAATTTATCACGTTACAATAATGCCCAACGCAGCAAAACCTTGTGATTTGTTGCTTTGCAGGAGGCGATGCGGGAAACATTGTGGAGGAGACCCAGGCTGCAGCCCTGAGTAGGTGCGCTGCTGGAGGGAGGAGCGCGGCCCCCCCTGCAGCCCCCCTGTGGCACTCTGGGACGCTTGAACTAAGATGTCCCTCCGCAGCAGCCCTGCAGGTGGGAAAGGTGTGGACTCCAATGCAGTGGACACTTACGACAGTGGTGACGAGTGGGATATCGGTGTTGGGAATCTGATCATTGACCTCGATGCTGATTTAGAGAAGGACAAGTTAGAGATGTCAAGCAGTAAGGAAGGAGGGGGCATGGCAGCCCCCCCTGGCACCGTGGCTACTTTACCTGACAACATCAAGTTTGTCAGTCCTGTAGGCACCATGCAGAGCAAAGATAGCAAATCCAAGTCTAAGCGAAGTAAAAGCTCCAAAGAAAGTGGAAAGACTCCTGATGGAAATAAGAAGGAGGCCCAAAATAGGGCCCAGGGAGACTTGGCAGCCCAGAACCCTAACTCTACCCCCCCTAAGGGTACCGATAAGTCTGGTAAAGCCTCTCGCATTCTCCCAGTTCTAAAGAAGGACAAAGATGTGGTATGTGGGAAAACTAAGAAGGAGAAAATAGAAGCTGTTGCTGCAAGAATGGTTAACACTGAGAAGGAGCCGGGTGTTCCCGTTCCGCCTCTTGGAGTCCCTCGTAACAGCACATACGAGAATCAACAGAATCCGGAGGTAAACCCTGTGGACCAGTTTGGGAACCTGGTCCTGGACCCTGCAGTGATTGGCCAGACTGTCTCCATGATGGAGCAGGAGGAGGAAGATGACATTGATTGCCGAAATCTGAAGAAAGTTGTCTCTAGTGAAAAGGTAAGGGAATGCATAGTTGTTGTTTTTTGGTTTTGGAGTTTTTTTACCTCATGAAATCTGACTTGTGATATTGTAAAATAGGCATAAACTGGTTAGTAGGATCTAAACTGCTTACATTTTGTTGTTTGGAAACACTCAATAAACGGGCTGAAATGAACAACCAATATTTATTTTAATGTTTTTTTCGTGTTTCAATTGGGGGAACGTAGGAAGTTGTCCATACGGCTTTTGTAGCTTAACCGATGAGGCCAAAAACTTTTCTTATCAGTACATCCCTATTTGTGAACCAGAACAGGATGGATGCATTACATGTGTTGGTGAAGCTAAAATAAAATAGATGGGTGTTTAGGAAGAGTATGCGACAGATTGTGCATAATTTGTGCTCCAATTGTTTTTCCAGAAATAATCAGATTAATCCTGTGTGTGTAAATAAAGGAAACCTTTTTTTAAAGGTACATTCATATATCTCAGGTGATGATTCTACGCTACCAGAGATTCTTGACCCGATATCAAACTTCCTCATGAATGTGTCGATAACAGTAGGAATCCTCTCTGTCGTCTTCCCGCTACAGATGGACTCTACATTTTCCACCTCTGCTCCTCCTCCTCCTCCTCCTCCTCTTCACCTCCTTGGTCCCCCTGCTAACAGCGGCGACATCTCTTCTCCTTGTGAGCAGATCATGGTGCGCACGCGGTCTGTTGCAGTTAACACGGCCGAAACTGCACTGTCAACCGAGCCAGAATGTCTTGGGCCATGTGAGCCTGGCACCAGTGTCAATCTGGAAGGAATTGTGTGGCAGGAGACCGAAGATGGTGAGCACCCCAAATTGAATAAAACTGTCTTATCTGTCTGTAGCCATCTTTATACTGAGATTTATACCGTTTATAACCCAGTCAATGTCCTACAGACCTATTAATTAGTACATCAATCATGGGTAATGTTGATTTATAATGTGAAATGAACACATATGAACACTTTTTGGGTTCATGTCATTCTGAATATGGCAAACTCGCCTTACTTTGAAAAGCAACACCACCACAAGCAAATTAACAAAGTCATGGTCTTTTGTACCCAACTTTGACCGGATCGATTCCAGCCACATCCAATTAGAAACAACTGGACTTTAACAAGCTCCTTGCAGAAACCCATGTTTTTAGAATGGTTGTAGAAGGAGTTTGAGTGTGCAGTTGTTGATCTTATACATCAATGGCTTTGGATTGGGTCAAAAAAAACCTGATTAATTATTTAGCCATCGTCTGTGGAGCATACCTCTACTTCTTTCCGCTCGTTGATGTGGGCACACACCTTATTGAACCCTCATTCAGCCACTTGTCAAAAAAATGAATAAATACTATCATTGCAACTTGTTTCTTTGCTGCTTCATTCGTAGAAAACACCCAACTAGACAATCAACCTCAAAGACGCATCAACTAACAGAAATCATCTCGGAATGAGAATAAGCTGCATGTAGACATTATAGTCAAGTTTACTCACTAAACAGCTCTCCAAGCCAATATCCTTTTGGATCATTGACTGTAACTAACTAGCAATGTAAAATTCAGATTTAAAGGTAAATTTAGTAACATTAAAGGTAAAACATTTTTATTGTTCTCAAAGTATTATTATAATATTATAAGATTGATTCTTTACATGTTCTATATGCTAGTGGTAAAGTCTTCACAATTGAATGAGAAGCCCTGGTTTCAATTATTTGTAAAGCTGCAACTTTCACTTTAGTTTTAGGACTTTTCATTTTAAGGATTTCTCCAAGATGAAATGAGAACAGTTTAAATATCGTCTTTATCTTAGCAACTTTGGTGTAATACCTTCCTGTTTACTCAGTCTCACTTTTTCTTAGTCTTTGGGTTTGAATGAAGAAGCACATTTTTAGTCAACGTACGAACAAAAGTTTTCCTGTAACACATTGCTTCCTCTTAATTGGTTTTAAACAACAATGCTACTGATAATGTTAACATTAAAATGCTGTGTAGCCTGTTTTTATGGGTTTGGTTTGTAGCCTTTGTGTTTCCTTATAGAGGAAAGAAAGTTTTCAGTTTGGTCTTCCTGTTGGAATGACCACTGGTGATGGTTGAATTGGCTGAAAACTGGCAAGCAGCAAATTGTTCCGTGCCATAAAGTGTCAGTTCTGGTCCGAACATGAGAGTTTCCTGAAATTGCATAGACAGAATACAGAAGCAAATCATAATTGTTTATGCGTTTCGGTCTGGCGGACATCATGTTTGTGACACTTAAGTAACTGTCATCCTATTTCTCGTATTCAATCAACAAATGTGCATTACCACAAGTGTGACTGTGTGTTCTCCGTTCTGCAGGGATGCTGGTTGTTAATGTCACCTGGAGGAACAAAACATATGTTGGGACCCTTTTGGACTGCACAAGACATGACTGGGCCCCACCAAGGTATATAAACACATTCTAGTTACAATTCACTGGTTAGCAATTTGCTCATATCAAGAATAAGTTCATTTATATAGCGCCGATTTACAACAGGTGTCGTCTCAAGGCACTCTACCAGAAAATCAGTTAAAATCATTACATCATTACAAATCAGTTTGACAAAGTTTATAATCTAAGGAACCTCTGCAGATTGCATCAAGTCATCGACTTGCAGCATTCACTCCTCTGGAATCGGCAGACAGAAACAATGGCTTGTGTTTTGTTGACCTTAGAGCAATCCCTCATACTGAGCATGCATGTAGCGACAGTGGAGAGGAAACACTCCCATTTAATAGGAAGAAACCTCCATCAAAACCATGCTCGGTACAAGCAGCCATCTACCACGACCGACTGGGGTTTAAAAATACAGAAAACTAAAATAGATGCAGAGGAAACTGAAAAAGAGTTTATAGCAGCAGTTGTAGAGCGTCACTGGAAGCATCTCAGCCAATGTCCTCCTCCAAGAAGCTGTCTCAGCTAACAGAACGCCAGGCCAGGTGTGGTTACTATGGAGAGAAGAACACTAAGAGAAAACAAAAGGTTACAAGGTTGATTAAAGCAGATTGGACAAAGGTAGAAATATAGAATATACTTGCAGTTTATGTATGCAATTTAAAAAAAGAATAAAATTTAATTTGTATTTACATTGTTTTGTTAATTCCAAAAATCTGGGTTTTCAATACATTTCTCAAATTCTCCGAGAGCGAAACAGCAGAGATAGTATGACTATAGCAAGATTTGTAATAATGCTGAATGACAACTAGACTACAGTGAGCCCATTACATTTTGAAGCAAGCTTCTGCAATATTAGGAAAAGAAATAAAACACAAAATTAGATGTCTAGAAACATGGATGAGAACAAAAATGAAAATCGTTCTGCTGTGTCAACTAAATCTCCTAGGGGCATGAATGTTTTGGCTTATTGACTTATTTTCCTTTAAGTTAAATAATATTTAGAGTTTTATAGATGGCCAGAAAGGAAAATGTGAAATAAATATATCATTATAAAAAATAAATGTAATAGTTTTAAATGTTGAAATTAATTACATAAATGAATATAGTTTGTTAAAATAAATTGATTTAACAATATGCTTTTACATATATTCTGTTGTAAATAGACTGAACCTATATAGCACCCTTCTAGTCGTACTGATCACTCAAAGCTATTCATGAATGAGTCGCATTCACCAACTCGCACTGACAAACCTGCCCACATTCACACAGTTATATGCTGGTAGGCAACTTTGGGTTAAGTTCAGCTGGAAGTGAAACTTTACAACTGTAAGCTGCTGTAAGTGGACCCTAAACAACTACAAAATATGTGAATCTCTGTTCCAGAAAATAACATAACAACATACCGTAATCTTTTTATCATGACTATAAAGCAGGGTTACCAAAACATCAGCTTCTGGAAAGACTGGAACCCTATTAAAAGTAATTTAATTCTATTTGTTCATCAATACATATAGAGTTAAATGTATGTAATTGTAGATGATGATTATGATGACATATGATTGATACATTTATTGATTTTTACAATTCCCGTCCACTGCCCCCCTTGGGTAACTATATTAAAGTGTAGAGTTTATAATGCACAGAAAAATTCAAAACACCAGCTAAATGCTCTTACTGTTTGTCCGCAGGTTTTGCGAGTCCCCCACTAGTGACATGGAGATGCGAGGTGGCCGTGGGCGTGGCAAACGGATGCGGCCTGGCACCAACATGCCCTTGAATGACAACAGCAACTCCTCAGACAATAAAGGCAGTGGAAGCAAGACACGGGGAGCTGCTGCGAACAGCAAAGGCAGACGGGGAGTTGTGGTTAGTTGCGGTGAAGAAGCCAAGGCCAGCCCCTCGTCTGCCAAGAGGAGAACTATACCTGTATCAGACATGGAACCTACCTCCAGCTCTGAGGACTCTAAAGCTTCAAAGCGCATGAGAACTAACTCTACCGGTGTTGGGACCCCTCTTCCAGTTGGGAAAACGGAGGGCCTGCCCCCTTTGCAGCTAGAGCGGACTTGTCCTTCGCCTGTACTCATGCACTGTCCCCATCCGAACTGCAACAAGAAATACAAACACATTAACGGACTGAAATACCACCAGGCTCGGGCCCATAACGACCACGATGTACGATTGGACCAGGATGGGGACAGTGAATATGGGGATGACTCGTCACTCCAGCATGACCCTACTTCCTGTAACGGTGCTGCTTTCTCTCCCGCTCGCTCCAATACTCCCAAAGCTCGGGGCTCCGACGCCCCCTCCCCCTCGCCTGGAAAGCCGTCTTTGAAGGGTAAAAAGAAGGTTGGGGAGGGCGAGCCGGAGGCTATGGATGGCGGTGAGGAGGGGGCAAGCTTAACCGATGAGGCCAGCAATGATGGAGTGGATGACAGAAAGGCCAGAAGAATGTCAGCCAATAGCAAACCAGATAAACCGGGTCAAAAAGGTGCGAAGATGGGGCGGCCTTTGCCCCAGGGGGTTTCAGCATCGTATTCCCCCCAGGCATCCTCTCCTGCTTTGAGCTCAGTGGTACAGTCTGTCCCCAGCAGCCCCCAGCTCAAAACGAAACCCTCTCCACAGGCCGACCCTTCCTCCAGCCCCACCCTTGGTAAGGACAAGAAAAAGAAAGACAAGAAGAAGAGGGACAGCTGGAAGGAGGAGGATAGCCCCATGGCAGTGAGTAAGGCGTGTAGGCCCGAAGAAGGAAAGAGTCCGTACTCTGAAACAACAGACGGTTTACTTAATGGTTGCATAGAAGCCCATCAGAGCCGCCTAGCAAGCATCAAAGCCGAGGCTGACAAGGTGTACAGCTTCTCTGACAACGCGCCAAGTCCGTCCATCGCCGTCGCAAGCAGGATCGAGGCCGGCGTAGCAACTCCTCTGCACCAGAACGGCGCTGACAATGTGTCCGTGAAGACCAGCAGCCCCGCTTACTCTGACATTTCTGACGCAGGCGAGGATGGAGAAGGGAAGGCGGAGGGTGTGAAGGTCAAACCAGATCCAGATCAGGGGCCTCGTGAAGGGGCCAAGAAAGCACTGTTCCCTCCTCAGGCTCCCAGTAAGGAGTCACCTTACTACCCCAACTATGACTCTTACTACTCCCCAAGCTACCCAAACCCTAGTCCAGGAACAGCGCCCGGAGCAACAGCTCATGTGGAGGCAACACAGGTGAAAGTGAAGAAGGAAGAAGACTTGGAGGTGGTAGAGGAAGTCAAGCTTAAGGTGGAGCCTCAGGAGGAGAAGAAGGCTGAAGTCGGTCCTCCGCAGTCGTCGGTCATCCAGCAGCGATCCAACATGTACTCCCAGCCTCTGTACTACAACCAGTACTATGTGGCCCCATACGCTTACGCCTCTGATCCTGCCTACCACAGCCACCTGCTAGCCTCTAACCCTGCTTATCGTCAGCAATATGAGGAGAGGCAGCGGCAGCCTGACAAGAAGCAGGAGAGCAAGGACCGGTACTCTTTTGGTAAAGAAGAGTGGAAGCAGAAAGCCTCAGTTCCCCCGTCAGTTTCAGGTGCCGTTAGACTCACAGACCTTGGTGCTAAAGGGTTGGTCACCTCAGCTAAGTCCAAAGACCCCACAGCAGCTGCAGAACAGGCCAAGTCAGTTATTATGGCTAAAGGAGATGACATGAAGACACCCAGTGCCCATTCTGAAGGTCTAAAGATGAAACTAAGTGAAACGGGTCATCATGGAAAAGAGGACACCAAGCCTGCCATGGAATTAGGCAGACCAGCAGGAGTGGATTCAACCATGTGGTACAGACAGGTAATGTGTTTATACCTGCGTTAGTCTGGTTTCTATGTTCACGGAAGTTTTATAAGAACGATGTCATTGTTTAGCTGTTGCAAGGTTTCACGAAATGCTGACAAGTTAGGGTGTAACAGTGTTTACATGATCTAAAATACCAATCATACAATTACATTTTCATTTCTTCAAGTGTTTAATCATTTCTGTATGTGTATTTATTTTTACCCATTATGTTAGTACTGAAATATTCTGCATCCTTAGTAAAAATGTTGAGTTCTAATAATTGGACAACTTTCTCTAAAATGAACATTAGTGATGGTTTACTTTGCACTGTTACACACTGTTAGGTTATATGTCCGTAGTAATCCACAAAACTGGGGATGGGCAGGTCACCGTTTAGTAATTTTTGGCGCTCTTATTTATAAGTTAACATGAGTCCAAACTATTTACAGTTAGGTAGGTATTATCAATCTTAAGGTACAGTGGAAAAGCAGTGATTATTATTGAACTTTGGCATTGACTGACTTTTTTTAAATTCACATTGGTACCAAGGCTGATGCTAAGTACTTTACTTTCCAGCTTAGGTAAGACAACCAAATGGTCTTAAGTGTAAATTCCCTACTAATAAAAAAAAGTAATGTTTTAAATAGGCACATTACCTTCATTGTACACTGCTGTTATAATGTGACGCTATTGGTTGTTGACCCAAATGGCAGCAGTCACTATTAGTCCTCTGAGCATCTGAGTGTTTTCAACCAAATGACACAATTTAAAGGTCATTAAATATTGATACAATTGCTTTGTTCTTTAAATACAAAACCTATATGGGTTTCTACTTAAACTCTTCCAACAGTCCGATGTGAATTAAAAGCTAATCAGCAATAAATGCACTCTATATATTTTTGCTTTATTACTCTTTTAAGAATGTCCCTTCAATAAAATGCATGTTTCAGTCTGGATTCTGCAGTTAACGATTGTTTTATTACAAAATTAGATCTATTGTCTCAATAAGTTTTCATCAACATGAATCTAATTGTTTCAGTCCTACAGATGCCAGCTGTCATACTAGCTGTAGCTTAGCTAAACCAGTGGAAATGCTTTATACCTTATATAAAATTATGAAAGAATTTGGACTTTTTTTTTTATTATTCCACAGGAGCCTGACTCGCGCTTGTGGCCGTATGTGTACCCCAGTAAATACTCAGAGGCCTCTAGACAGCAAGAAGACGAAAGGTTGAAAGATGTGAGGGACCGAGAGAGGAAAGGCAAGGAGGATAAGGCACGGGCAAAGGAGGGGCTTCAGAAGGATGAGGTGAGAGAGGGAGTGGAGGGTAGGACTCCTCTGCCCCCAGAGGAGCACCAAGCCGGGGGGAAGGAGGCTCGTGTCCCCCACATGCAGTTCCCCTCCCCTCTCGCCCAGCACCAGAGCTACATGCCCTACATGCAGGGACCTTACGCGTACAGCCAGGGCTTCGATCCGAGCCACCCTGGGTTCAGAGGGGTGCCTGCAGTCATGATGCAGAACTACCCAGGTAAGACCAACATTTTTTCCCAGGGACTGGTAGTCGAAATAAATGTGTTGCGCAAAATATAAGAAACGTACAAGACAGTAACTCATAAACGGGTCCAAACTGTTTATCTGCCTGAGAGAGTTATAATGAGAATAAGACTTTTTTTCTACTTGCGATTATTTCTCTGGGAAAATCATATAAATATTTGTACAAAAGCTAAAACAAAGCAGTTTATGTTGTAATTACGAAAAGGTAATAATAGAAGATACTTGTTTTCCAGAAGAACACAAAAAGGCTAATTGAAGTACGAAGTTCAGCCTTTAAACCAGAAATTTGTGCACCAGGAAAGGAGCTGATGTACAGACAGATTTAAGCCTTCCAAGCACCTTTTTGCTTGTAGAAATTGGGGTTAAGACGATGGCGGTACGGACACGGCCGCACACGGAGAATCATTTGTTTAGGCCACCAATCTGGTGGAGGACCCAGTTTGCTCACATGCAGGTGGCAGCTTGGTAAAGGTGCTGGTTAAAGCCTGGGGCTTCAACCTGACGGGGAATAAAAACGGTTTTGAGTTTCGGAATAATTTTCTTGAAGGTGACTTGGAAGGCAAATTTGATGCAGGTATGGAGAGCCATAATCGCATGGGCAGGTCACTAATCCTTGAATAGAATAGAGTAGAATGGCTTTTTATTCTCATTATACACATTGTACAATGAGATCGGAGGACTACTCCTTTTAGTGCCGTGCAAAAACAATATATACAGAAATAAACACTGAGTGATCTGCTGGAAATATAAAAAAGAAAATGGAGTATATACAGACAAATAACACTAATTAGACAGTGGTGGTGATATTGCACTTGTAAAAAAGTATAATGTAAAAATAAAATATTGCACAGATATTAGTATAATGGCATTACATTGCACAAAGGTGAAGATATTGCACAGTTAGAGTCCAGTTGAGTTCAGGGTGGTGACTACAAGACTAACCCCAGAAACTGGGTGTTCACATTAGGAATGTCTGGATACAACCTTATTCGCTTCTGATACGATATCACCATGAGTCATACAGACTTCAACTACTGTTGTAGCTTGGGATGTTTTGAAAAGGCTTGATTAAATGATATTACTCAAGAGAACGATGGTTCACAAGAACACTTATGAGAAAAACCGATCCTGTGGGTTCCATAAATATTAGACTTATTTCAAAGAAAGAAGGTTCCACAGTCAATGACAAGTTTTTAAAGTGGTGTCAAAAGTTTAAAATGTTGGAACACACTGTTCGTGTTGGAGTGCTAATATCAGAGATTTTAGACTCATGCCTATGTTTGACTTTTGGCTGGTATTGGATCGGGACTCCCCTGTTTCTGGTAAGCTTGGTTAATGGCTGCCAACACTTCCAACTACACAGCTTACCCTGCTGCCATATATTGATGCAAAATAACTGTAAGGTAAACGTGGCCAAGACAGAGAAAAAAAGTAGGTCTCATGATCTGGGCTGATGACATAATACAGTCAAAATTAGAAGTGCACCATTGCAGTCTTCTGGCTGATCAATGATCTTTTAAAAAGCCCGGTCTGGAAATTCAGATTTTGTTATACCTGGTGCTGTAAAAATTGTTAAATTTGCAACCCGCGGGCAATAATTGCCAACCGCAAGCATGTAGAGGGACCCAGTGGGCAGGTCTGTCCGGCAATGCGAAAGGAAACCGTGGCGGATTTTCAACCATTTCTGCAAGTTGAAGAAATGAGTTTCACTCGTATCAGCTGGCACATGAATTGTTGCGCCCTTAGGGAAACTCTATTGTAAACTTGTTCAAACTAATAAAAGTCTAATCCATCTACACACTAATAAATGTATCGTGTTAACTCTCAGCAGCAAATCTGAACCTGCAATTGTTGCAAATCAAAACATCAGTGGTCACAGAAAACATTTGATGTTTATAATTAATACTGCCAACAAAGTCAGAACGCAGTTCAGTTTTCACTATGACCGACTGTTTACTCTGCTGCCAGCTTCGTACCTGCAGGCCGGTTACCCCTTCTCCTCGTATGGGGGAAAGGTGGTGGGGGAGGACGGGGAGAGGCCCTCCAGGTCGAGTCCAACCGTGAAGCAGCCCGGCGAGCCCAAAGCTCTGGAGCTGCTTCAGAAGCGTGTCAGCATGTATAGAAGCAAGTCACCTTCCATTCAGGACAAAGCCATGCAGGAGAGAGACTGGGAAAGGGACCGAGACCGAGAAAGGGAAGGTGCTCGGCCGCAATCTTCTCCTTCACATCGCATCATGCCGTCCCATCATCACCTAGGGTACCCTCTGCTGTCAGGACAATATGACCTGTCCTACGCCTCAGGTGAGACCTACAAGCTGCCACCATTGCAACCTGAAGCCTTGAGTTTACACTATAAATGGTAACGTCAATGTTGAAGAGCTCTTTAAGATACCCTCTTTGAACACAGCACTTTAAATCAGGGTTCTGGGTCCGTTCTTGAAGCTAAAGTGACCTGTGTTGCCTCAGCGTGACCAGAATGGAGAGAATTGTTTTGTTGTCTACATTTAATCATTTTATTCTATAAATTGTTCATGTAATGATGTGCCTCTTTTGTAACATTCAGCACATTATTAAAAATTTACCTCTTTGTTATATTAAGAAAATGGCTATCAATAACTTTCATTAATAACTTTTACCCATTGGTTGACGACTTCCGTCCCTAATAGGGAGAACAAGCAAACCATGCAGACGGACCCCAGTCTGGTTATATAACCTCCGGTCCTGCTTGCTACAAGGCAACAGTGGTATTAACCGTGTCACTGCTGCAGTTTTCTTACCATAATACAGACGTTTGTGAATAAACACAGTATCTTTATGGTGTGTTCCTGTTCACGGAGTTATGCCTGAAATCAATGGGGTTTTTTTTTTTGAAATGTGATCAATTATGACATCAGGTGAAGATGTTACAGTTCAGGCTGAAGGTGATGAAGAAATCGGTCCAAAAATAAAAAAGTCTTAACATTACATCACAGTTCTAAGGACAAGCAGATGGGGTTTTAAACGGGAGGGAGCCTGAATGGAGCTCACTTTTGTCACTGCCAGTGTAATCATTTCCTTGTTCCATGACTTCACCGCTTCTGAGCACCACATGATAAAATGTGAATAAAAAGAATGTGCTCAACAGGTTGTTAAAAAAAAAAAATACGTGTATCCGTATTGAATTTCTGATTGATTGGAGCCGTTTCCAGATATCCAGCCTTTTCCTATGTTGGACAAATCGGACATCTTCATCTTTTAACATCCTAAATTACTGGCCGAGGACTTTAACCCCGTCTGATGACTGCTGTTTCGTTTTAGGCCTCTCTTCTTCAGCCATTGTTGCTAGTCAGCAAGCGTCCGCTCCATCCATGTACCCCCCTCCACGGAGGTGAAACTGGTAAGACACCACAACAAGCCTCCATTCTATACCTGATGTTATTTACACAGCATCACACGCTAACGCACCTCAGTAACGGTCTGAATTTCTCAATCCATCACTCTGAAATGTGTGCATACTTTTAGATTTTTGTTTCATATCTTTTGGAAGGTAAATGGTTTGTTTTTAAGCTCTGTTACATTAAGCTTGTTACATTATCTTAAGGCAATGCAGTAGCTTTTAAGATTCTCAAGGTCCAAAAAAACTTGAGCCTTCACATCCTTGTTATAGTGAAATCATTTATATTATAAACTATTATGTATCAATGCATTTGAGTTCATGACAACATTTTTTTTGTTTGATTTTTACAACTAAATAATTATCCTCAAGGGAAATCTTATCAAAATGAATTCATATAATATGTTTCATGCTACATTTATTTTAATACTAGCTTAACTAAGCCTGTGTTGTTTCTGCACAAGGTAATAAGGACATGGATGTCAGAATTCTAGTCTCTTTAGTGTTAAATGTGTTTTCCACATCGACTCGCTGTGGGAACTTTGCTCTAAGATTGAATGGAAAATTACACTTCAAAGATTTCATGCTTAAAAAAAAAAAAAGGAATCCTAAAAATATGCAAACAAATCTGGTCCCACACCATTTAATAATCTATACATCAAAATGAAAGCTATTTCTTTTTTGCTTTTCGGATTAGAGTTTAAGACAAATGCAAGTGAAAACAAAAAAACAACAAACCATAGAAAAAAAACATAACTGGTTAAGTTGTTTTTAAACTAGAGGAAGAATAGCAACAGCAGCAAAACTGTTATATTACGTAATCTAATGTGGTCTTTAAAAAGCACAAAACAACTGTACTTAATCTGATATTTTTATGCCACTCTTATGGAACAAACAATGTAGAAAAAGTATTCACAAAAAATAATAGTATTTTATTATTTTAATAATCCAAATAATTTTTAACCATTTTCAAAATAACTACATATTGTTCTGTGATCTTTTTGTCGGTGCTCGGTTTTTGTTTTTAGCAGTGTTGTTCATGTAAAGTATGAACGGCGCTACCCAACACAGATGAGACAAAGGCTGGAGGTCTCACCGTGACACAGCTGCTCACATCTTTTAACTCGAATGTCCGTTGACTGTCTGCAGGAGCTCCTGATCGGCCGGCCCCCGCCCATCCTTGCCCTGTGACCGGATCACACGAAAGTACTGTTTTTGTCGTGACGCCACTTCACGTTCGACATCTGCGCCTGAATGTTCGGCGGACTCCTTGCTGGACCTGACACGAAACAGGTGTACTGGTTCCAGACAGACGGTGCTGTGGAGCACGCCGGTCGAAACAGCCCCTCTGGTGATGAAACGGCTCCAAACCCAGAGCCGAAACTTTGTTCCGTCCTTTCACAGGCTGATGTCGTCGCACTGGTTCACGTTTTAGTCTCATTTTCATACATGTTAGTCCTCTTTGACCCCACCCCACTCTGAGCTCCAAGTCAACACTCTTTCACCTGGATTTATTATGGGGGGGAAAAACTGAGGACACCCTGACCATGGAGACACTGTAAATGTAATGTAGTGTGTGTGAGGGTGTGTGTGTGTGTGTGTAAATATTGTACAGAGGAATTATTTTAAAGAGTTTGTTGGATGATGTTGGCTTTCTTACTCTTCTTTTTTGTCTGTTAGCCTCTGTTTTTCTACTGTTGTTGATCTGATTATTAAATCTGTAGCTGTTGGATCCTTCCCGCGTCTTCATTTATTGCACCAAAACACTAAACTCTCAAAGTCTGCTGTATAACGCCTAAAGCTGAGGAAACACCAGCCTTTCACTCCAGAAACAGTTTCACACAGTTGGCAGGAAGAGGCTGGATAAAGATCTTGGGATGAGATGTGCTTAAGACGAGTTGGCAAGTAAAGGGAACCGCGGTGAACGTACCTTAGTCGCAGTCAAGCAAATGTTTTAATTCGGTAAGGCAGGCTGCTATTGACTAGATTACTTTGGTCTATATTTCACTACAACATTACTAAAATAAATGTGGACGGCTTAATAAAATCTATTTTATATAGATTTTTACTATATGGTGCCAAATCATAACACAATGTCAAGATGGCATGGAATTGGTTTCAAGTAATAAAGCGAAGAGCCTTGCCATATCAAACAGGGTCTCTAATATTTCATTCTTTCGCCGATGGAATATTGCCAAAATTAGAAATATTCTACCAAGAAGTGATACTGAAAAACGGTCGTGGTTCTGTTGGGTTTATTCCTGTTATAGGGGAGTTTTTTTCTCTCCACCGTCGCTACATGCATGATCAGTAGAAGGGATTGCTGCAGGTCAATGATTTGATCCAATCCACTGGGTTTCCTTAGGTAGGAAACCTTGTAGGCCAACCTTCATAATAAACCGGCTCCATGCATTGCTTGTTCGCTAGGATCAATTAGAATGTATGTATGTCTAGAAAAAATTATTCTTATGAAATGACTTGAAATCACGTATTTTAAATAATTTTCATTATTAAAATAACAAACATGAATGTTTACTTTTAAAGAAACTCAAAGGCAGATATTCCTCCTCCTTGTCTGGTTTGGAAAGACACTGGACTCATCAACCTCTTCACCCACAGCTAATTATTACCTATGTGTTTAAATACTCTACTTACAAAACAATCTAGTTCCACTTTTTAACAACAATGTTTGCGTCAGGTGAAAAAACATTCATGCAACACTGGCAAAAGTGGACTGCATCAAGTTACTTTAATGATTTAACCTTTTCATCCCTTTTTACAGTTATCAAAGAACATTAGCAAAATGTTCAATGTGACAAATTTACCACGTCCAATAGGTTCAAATAATTTAACAGCCGCACACAAACATTAAACTTTACCAACTGACCAGAGTAAAAATAAGGAATATCCCCCAAAAAATACATAAAGGAATCATTAAACTGTTGAATATCATGCTTATATTCAATCAAAAGAGAAAAACAGGACAGGGTTTGTGTCATTAATCCAAATCTTCTATAACAGGACAACACTGTGGGCTTGCACAGTTGTAACTATTTCTGTAAATAAGGAAAGAGCGATCTCCATCTTTCACGTCAACATGTAGCGGACCAGCCCACCCCCTCTGATCTCGCGGAGCCGCTGACAGTGTCGGAGCATGTTCAGGATCCCCTGGAAGCGTTTGTCGACTTTTATCTGGGTGAACTCACGGATGTCATCCTCCACCACAAAAAACTGTCCTGCAGGAGAGACAATAAAGCGAAACAAATCAGTTTAATTATACTAGATGGTCAAAAAAGAAAAAAAGGCTTTCCATCAATCTATTTTTTTTACACTCCTTTTTTCCTTAATACATTTCATTTGTAGCAGGTTGGGCTGTTTAAACAGAACTGAGACTTTGAATAAATTTGATCATTGGAAGTGAGAGTTTGTTAAATAAGGTGGATGCCGATTATCCGTGGGACGCTAAGACATTTAGCAGGTTGCTGGACACCTTTTGTATCTTTGGTTTCCTGGCCCTTGAAGCGCTGCTGCAACTTTCGTGAGTGATTATTAAGAGCCTTCACTGGCTGGGAAAGGATCTTGTACTTGGCTGCTACAGCCATGTTGACGCCCTCCACCACAGCGTTGAGCTGCTCATATGAAACGCGTCCTTTCATGTACCTGAAAAAACACACACAAACTTAGACAGTAGGAACTCTTTTAACATGGTGACTTATATTGTACAGATAGTGACTGACATTTTCTCTATTAGAGGCTGCATATGTAGGGAGTTTCTGTGTTCACAAGTAAGATGTATGTGATCAGACTGAGGATTTGTTTTTTTTTACAACGACCCAAGAAACGTTCTCTGACAAAAGACACGCTTGATGTATTACAATCTTGTGAAGCAGACTTTCAGACTTGTCCTAATTTCTTTTCAAGATGTGTGCGGTAGCATTAAAGACTCATCGCTTCAGAATTTCACTTCTGCTCAACGAGTAAAAAAACAGAAGTTATTGTTTGAAGCGTCAGTAGGTTAGATCTCCATGGCCAATAGCAAAGCACTGTTTGGGAAACAATTTGAAAACAATTCGTCAGAGGTCTGGTACTAACAAACTGTACAGTTTATACTTCTGCCTTTATTTAAAATGTATGCTTTACAAAGGTACCATATGGTCTAAATTAAAGTGGTGGACAAAAATAAATACATCTTAATTTACCAGGCTGACAAGAATGACTTTGACAGAATGTAAGGATAAATTTAAGAGACCGTCTTTCAAATGAAATACATAAAACAAATACGTGATAATCTGCCTTTTATTTGCTGTGGTTTTATGACTGGACCGTTTTTTATTATGGAAAACAAATGTTTATTCCATTTATACAGCCATATCAGCTTTTATGCAATACTTATTTTAGCATAGGATTTCACCTAGGTCTGCTTTAGAACCTTTTTAACTAATTTAATTGATAAACTAAACGGGATGCAGTGTTGAATAACTGGGATTAATAGGAATGTATGATTGGGTTGAAATGATGCTTCTTGTGAAGAACCTTGAGACGACGTGCTGTGAATTAGCTCTATAGGAATAAACTAAGCTCACCGCATTCACACAGGATTTTCATTAAAAATTCTGTTGTTTTTTTTATTATTCTTTCGATAATAATTATGTGATTAGACTTTGATACGTCACAGAAAACTGTCATGTAAAATAAGACTCACTGGGGGATGCTCTCATATTCCTGTGTGGTGACGTAATCAATCTCTTTGATAAAGTTCCTGCTGGTCTTCTTCACGTTTTCTTTCTGGGCTGGCTGACAATCTGCCGGCTGGTTTTCCCTGCAAAAACAAAAATTATTCTTAGCCATCCTTACCAGAAACTTTACATAATAATTATCTTAATTCTACATGCATTGGAAATACATTTTTCTGTTTAGTAGGCTGAGAACATTGCGCCACTTGTGAAAGTTAAAGCTGGAGATGATGGTTTTTATTATGGTTCAGAAACAAAATTATTAGATATTTAGCTACATGGGTAACGCAGACGATAATAAAATACGATTGAACACAAATGTATTTTTGAATGTTTGCATATTAAAACAAGAATCGCATTATCTGCTTACTTGACTGGACTTTTCTTTTTCGGGACGTGTGCGGGAATGTTGTCCTTCATGTGCTGAACACTCTCCACATCGTTTTCAAAGACCTTCTCAAGTTCCTGAAAGCCCAAAAAAAAGCAATGTTATTTAATTATAACAAACTATTACAGACACAGCATTAAATTTATTAAATTTATACAGTGCTGTTAAATGTAAGCTGAACGCACAAGAGAATTTTCCAAATCGTTGTTTTTTAGACTTTTCAGGAAAGCCGTGTTCTTACAACAGCTATAGCAGAAAAAATTACCTTCAGCTGCTTCAGTTGCTCCTCCTGCTGATCGACACATTTTTCCAGCTCCTCCAGAATCATCTGAAGTCCCAATGTTTCTTGTCCCAATTTCTTAATCTTCTGCTTAGGCAAGTCTAGATGTGGAGAGCCCATTCAAATATCAGAACACAGTTTTACATGGTGGAACATTTTTTGTTACTGCTAACACCAAGTCACATTTTCCTACTTGTAGTTGACAGATCCAGTATGAGTTGTATGGATGAGAGTTTATTCTGAAAGTGTTGGCTGATTTCTTCCAGGTCACCCATTGTCCTAAAACACAGACATTTTAAAATGATGCAAACTCAGCAACAGAGAGATAAGTACATGGAGTTATGCATGAACAAATACTAGCAAAAACAAAACAAAAAGAGGTAAAACTGTAAAACCTACTAAGACACAAACATATAACATTTTCTTTAAGTAAATATTATCTGAGCCAAACTCCAACAAACCAAAACAACTGAGAACTCACGGTAAGCAGACCTGAGTTAAAAAGAGAAAGAAGTGCCTGATCTCTTCACACCCTCAAAAGAACCAGTATCTTCTTTAACAAGGCAGGTCTCCCTAACAAACGGATCTGCCTTAAAACCCTGGATGATCTGCCTTAAAACCCTGGATGATCTGCTGTTTACTGCGAATAGGAATGTAAAGGAGACCAAGCAATTATTGCAAAACAAGCATGGACCAATTTTTGAATGCTTCCTATCCTACTGTAGTGTCCATGCTCACTCTTTCAGAAAAGAGAACCAAGATCATAATTCAATATTTAGATTTGTCCGTCAGCTGCAATGATCAGAATGAACAGAAATAAACACACGGACTAAATTACTCGGTGTAATTTATAGGACTATTAGTTTAAGACGTGATTACCCTAAATAACCTTCCGGGGTTTGATTATTGAAATCCAGATATATTTTAAACTTTGTGTATATATATATATATATATATATATATATATATATATATATATATATATATATATATATATATATATAT
>JAVLVB010000828.1:121192-133914 GCA_032876305.1 Orestias chungarensis
TATATATATATATATATATATATATATATATACATGTATATATATATATATATATATATATACATGTATGGTTTTTGTATGGAAAACCAGTTTTCCATACAAACCTGTAAGACATGCAAGGCAAGCATGTAAAGTTCAGCCAGTAAAGAACAGCCAGTAAAGAACAGCCAGTAAAGAACAGTCAGTAAAGAACAGCCAGTAGAGTTCACCCAGTAAAGAACAGCCAGTAAAGAACAGCCAGTCTCTGTCCAGTAAAGTTCCACCAACGTCCGAAGCTGAAAAAATAAAAAAATAAATGGTTTCCCGAGACTTCAACAATACAGACATTTATGTATCAACCCTGAAAGGAAACCCTAAATGAACAAATGTTTCAACAAAATACGATAACCTTACCAAATAACGCTTATTTATGTGTTTGTACACGTAAAAAGACTCATACGTTTCCCGGCGTTTTCGAAAGAACAGCAGAACAGCGCATGCGCAGTACTGCTTGTTGATGTTTTTTTTCTTCCTTTTTTGTCTTTTTGAAGATGCCAGAAACCGGAAGGTGCGCATTACCGCCACCATCTGGTGTGGTGGTGTTGTTCTTTATCGACTAATATCTCCACATTGTAATTTATACTTACATTCTATTATATAATTTTAGTTCTTTAAAAAAAGTTTCATCATTTCTACACGTTTGCTTTCTTAGTTATTTTTGAAATACATTAATTGTACAAATTTGTCATCAATAATTTTCTTTCTTGTTCATATTTGTATTAATAATCTTTATATATATTTCATTTATAGCCCAATGCTCACATTTTCGCATTTTAAAAGAGTTAAAATGAGTATAATTAAGTCAAATCTCAATCTTTTCTTATTCTGTCCCGTTTCTATTTCTACTTCCTGTTTTTATCCCCCACTGTGTTTTTATCCTATGAAACCATGATTATTTTCTTTGCTTATCCCACATTTCTGTGTTCAGTTTTTGTTTGACAATAATCTTACACTACCATAATCTATATTTCATTCAATCAATCCCAGTCGTTGCCAGCCAAGCATCACATAATATTTAAAACTCTTACATTTATCTAATACTTTTTGGGATAGGCATATTCCATGTTATTATTTTCATCAAAAGATATACCACATGAACAGGGCTACCAAATGTTGCTGCATACACAGCAGGAAGACACAAGACACAGCAGGTCTGTTTTTCTGCCTGTTTATTCAAACATTTACATGTAAATACATATATAGTTATTGCAGTAAAAATGAACTGAAAGTGTGAATTAATAAAATGTTTAAAGTGCAACTGAAACAAAGTACCAACAACAAGGATCAACAAGCCTAATGCTGCGTTCACACCAAACGCGTCTGGAGCCTCCAAATCACGTCGCTTCAAGTTGGAAAAATTCTGCAGCGTTTAGAGTTCAGTTATTTTCTCCACCAACTCCAGGAGCTGCACTGATGATTTCGCCACTAGTTTAATCTCACTCAAAGTAGCGGAAAACAGTGACAATTAATCTATCTGCCATTATGACTGTCAAACCAATCAAAAAAAAAGTATTTATCCAAAAGGGAAATTAATTAATTAATTATGTGAAACCTTTTATTGTAACAGAAAACACAAATTGATGAAATGTGTGAGGTTAGAAATAATATTTCAACATGCACACACCCTTCCTAGTGGTGATTAACATCAGTAGCTCTTTTTCCTCTTTTTTTTGAATGTGAAAGGTTTTAATATGGCTTAGATCCAATAAATTCTTTGGAGCCAACCAATAAAAATGGTTAAAAAAAAATGGTCGTATAGGTACGTCTTAGACTGGATGTTCCTGTCAAAGTCTACAGGAACTCACATTTTATAATAACTTTTGTTTTATAGATTTATCAAATAAATAAATAGATATATAAGTAATAAGAATTACAACTAAGCGCATTTGCTCTTCCATCTCATGACCACGAGTGGACATGATTTGCTTTACAGTAAACTGAAATAAATGAACAAACGTCCAATAGGGAAAACTTGCAGCAAACTACCAAGGAAGGAAAGCATGCATCTAAAGGAGGGAGTATGAAAGAACAAAGTAAAAAATAAAAATGTAATACATGTTGGAACAGTTTTACAGAACAATGGGGAATGACGAAGTATTGCATAACCCGTAGTTTAGGAGGAGGAGCAGGGTTTTAGTCCTTGGTTAACTCATACATGAGTTGAGGTGGAAATTAAATATGGAGACGAGACAACAGGGTTGATTACGAAAATACAGCTTGTCAACAGAAAGTCAGACATTTTTTACTTTTTAACATATTTGAAATGTTTAGTTTTGTTGATATGTATGGAAAGGTTCTCTTACTTTTCACGTCAACTTGATTTCCGTATCTTTCTCCTTCTGACTGCTGAAGATGAGGGAGATTCAACCAGGTATGATTAGAAACCTGTAGAGTCTGGACCAGAAATCAGAACCAGTGCGGGATTTTCTACAGTAACACTATGTGTTTCTAATCATGCAGTTATCAGCGAGAATCAAAACAATATCTAACACACACTTCTTGATTTATATCTAAATAGCAGGTGACTTTCTGATCAAATCATAATCACGTTCTCACCTTTTCCACAATTTATCATAACCAGTAGCACAGAACTGGAGCAGGTCCTCTGTTTTAGTCGCTAATCAACTCACGTCATGAGTTGATGGAGACATACAGACACAAGACAACAGGGTCAATGGGGAGAATATACATGGTTACTAGAAAGTCAGAAATACTTTATGCTAAAGTTGCAGTTTTATTTGAAATGTTTTGTTTTGTTGCATTGCAGGTATAAGTTTTCTTACTCTCTTTTGTCAACTTCCCTTTCTTATCTTCCTCCTTCTGACTGCTGCTGTTGAAGATGGAGGAGATTCAACCAGGGATGATCAGAGATTGTATAGATCTGCAGAGTCTGGACCTGAAAACAAAACCAGTTCTGGATTTTCACAAACATTTACATATTAGGTTTCTAATCAGTAAATAATATTATGCAATAATATGTTTAGTTCACTTGATTTACTAATAAAGCATCTACTACACATGCTCAGAATCAAAACATTGTCAGACACACATTTCTTCATTTATGTCTAAACAGAAGGTGACTTTCTAATAGTCATAATCACTTACTCACATTTTCCATGATGTATTATAACCAGTAGCTCAGGACTGGAGTACGCCCTCTGTTTTACTCATTGGTCAACTCATGTCATGAGTTCATGGAGATATTAAATACAGAGGAATGATGACAGGGTCAATAAAGGAGATTGTACATGGACAGCAGAAAGTCAGAAAAGGTTTCTGTTCGTTCAACTTTATGCAGCTATATTACAGAAATATTTTCTGACTCTCAGCTAAAGTTGCAGTTGCATTTAAAATTATTGTTTTGTTCATATGTAAATATACATTTTTCTTACTTTTTTTCATCAACTTGACTTTCTTATCGTCCTCCTTCTGATTGCTGCTATTGAAGGTGGAGGAGACTCAACCAGGGTTGATCAGACACTTCCTTGGTCTCAACCTGTCTTGACCTGGAAACACAAGATTAGTTTAGATTAGTTTAGATTTGATTCTCTTTCTACAATCCGTCTGTGCTGGAACATATGGCCATGCTATTGACCATGCTATATACTCACATAAGGCAGGAAGTATCAAGTGAATGTGGATTAGGAAACATAGGAAAACTTAGGAAAAGATGCAGAAGGACAGGAACTATATGAAGAACAACAAAATATTTCAGCAATGAAAAGCTCGAAATGTTAGATTAAAAACTTAGAAAGTTGATTAGTTGAGGGAGGATGAGGTGAGAATAATAATCATGTACTGAAACATGAGTTGAGAGCATAAAACAGAAAAAATAGAAAAACATGATAAACCAATTAAGCAGTAAGAATACCTGTTTGAGATCACACTGGGTTCTAGTGAAGAAAACGTTAAGGGACGACACAGGTGCACATGATGGTTCTGATGATGAAGATGCAAAGGATGGCAGAGGAGAGGGAAATGAAGGGAGGTTGTTCTGATTGGAGAACAACCTGCTGCGGAAACTGAAGAGGGAACTGTTATTCAAAGCAGTGGAAAAAACTGTGGATGAAGAAAATAAGCTTCTGTGGTGCCAAGATGGAGGCTACAGCTCAAATGAACAGAGCAGAGGTATGTGGAGCTGGCTGCAATGAAAAGGTCTTCACAAGGGTCTGCGCCTTTACTTACTGAGTTGCTAATAAAGAGAGGGAACAAAAAGTTTGTGTCTAAAAATAAACCTACACTTCAGATGCTTTTTCCATCACAACAAGAACAACAGAAACTCAGTCCATTACGGCAACTTATGAAAAAGAGAAAGTCGGACCACACAGAAAAACATCAGATTTAGGCTCATTATAATAAACGTTGAGATGTTACGTAATTAGTGTTTTATTACTTTGATTGTGAACTTTATTAGTTGGGAGAAATAACAAAAGATAATTTACTAGATTTCAACCTCTAATTTTATGATATTTAATTTTTGTTACTTTTATTTTAATTTGATGTGATAATGTTTGCACCTAAGAACTTTATTTGCTGACTAAAGAATTACCTCCACATCCTTTCCATCTGGCTTGCCTGTCCTGTCTTCATTAATCTCTAGGAAACTTTTCTTCGTCACTGAAATCCTGGAAGTTCTTTCTTTCTTAAATCTGACTTTCAGAGTGATCACAAACAAACAAAAAGGTGAGACAGCCTTTTCTCATTCTTTATGATTATTGTCTGCCCTGTCTGAACATCTCCACACCTTTTCATCTCGCTGCATAAAACTCAGCAGCCCAAATAATGGTCCTGTGTTTATTGTAGCTTTAATCAGCCCAGTGCCTGCAAAAGCTCAATGCAGCATTAATTCAACGATACAAACAAGGACAACAGAGTTGGAATCATGTATGTATGTATCTCTGCACAAGATTCTTCTTCATAAACAACATTTAGTTAAGTTCTATTTCTAAATATACTGTTTTCACAGTCATTAATGCAGAGAACGGTCTCCATCTGCACCGAGTCCTACCTTCAGCCTGAAAATGGTCAAAAATCAGGTTAGCACTTTCCTCCTTAGAGACTTTCATTTATATCGAGTATCCTACATTTTGATAGAATCCTTATTCTCTACAAAACAGAATCTAGCAGCGGGAAAAAGAAAAGCCTGGTGCAAGACGCTACCTAAGGCACCCCAAGTATTGCTGGAAAGCTTTAAAAGCACACCAGTAATTATCTCCTAATATCACTCTGAGTCGTAAAATGGTATACGCCAGCTGCCTGTGAACCTCTCTTGACCTCTTCTTCTTTTTTGGCTAAAGCCAGATAATTAAGGCAGCGGTTCTTCCTCTTCAGAGTCTGAACAGCATCCTGGAGGGTAGAACTCAGGGGGTGTTCGAATAACACGGTCTATGTTTGACCATCCCAAGGCATCTGCGATTGGGGAAGGAGGCCGAGGCGGTGTCCGACAACCCACTTCCAATTTTGCAAATCCCAATGGATCCAAATCGGTGCTTGAGGGAGCAGGCACTGGAGCAGGTTGTTCCTTTGGAGAAACCTTCTTCATGGTCTTTTTTTTCGCAGGTGGTTCATCTTCGTGATCCACCCTTAACCTTTTTATACTCATCCAGGCAGCAATTTTTTTTGGAGCCATGGCGTTTTCCACACATACCTGACGGTTAGAGGTCTTGGAGCCTTTGGGGTAGGAAATAGGCTCTTTCTGCTTTTCCTTGCGGCACGAGAAATCAAAGGTGGAAGGAATTACCCCAAAATTAATCTTTGGGGCATGATTCTTATGCACTGTGTTCACTCTGATTGATTTGTTTTTGCTGATGTGAGGGACAGATGTCACAGTGTCCTCCTGGATAGTGCTCCTAACAGAGGTGGAAGAGTAGGAGGATGAGGAAGCCTGTACCTGCTGGCTAGTCTTCTTGACAGAGGTGGACGTGTGGGAGGTTGAAGAAGCTGGGACCCTCTGGAAAGTCTTCATGACAGAGGTAGAAGCGTGCAAGGTTGAGGTAGCTGGGACTGGAGCTGGTTGTTCCTTTGGAGAAACTTTCTTCATGGTCTTTTTTTCCGCAGGTGGTTCGTCTTCGTGATCCACCCTTAACCTTTTTTTACTCATCCAGTCAGCAATGTTTTTTTGAGCCATGGCGTTTTCCACACATACCTGACGGTTAGAGGTCTTGGAGTCTTTGGGGTGGGAAATAGGCTCTTTCTGCTTTTCCTTGCGGCACGAGAAATCAAAGGTGGATGGAATTACCCCAAAATGTATCTTTGGGGCATGGTTCTTATGCACAGTGTTCACCCTGATTAGTTTGTTTTTGCCGTGAGGGACAGATGTCACAATGTCCTCCTGGATAGTCCTCCTATCAGAGGGGGGAGTGTGGGAAGTTGAGGAAGCTAGGACTGTCTGGATAGTCTTCTTGAGATAGGTGGACGTGTGGGAGGTTGAGGAAGCCTGGACCTGCTGGAAAATGTTCTTAGCAGATGTGGAAGTGTGGGAGGTTGAGCTGGGACCTTCTGGATAGTCTTCTTGACGGAAAAGGAAGTGTGGGAGGTTAAGGAAGAGAGGACCTGCTGGATAATCTTCTTAGCACAGGTGGAAGAGTGTGAGGATGAAGAAGCTGGGACCTTCTGGTTAGTCCTCTTGACAGAGGTGGAAGAGTGTGAGGATGAGGGAGCTGGGACCATCTGGATAGTCCTCTTGACAGAGGTGGAAGAGTGTGAGCATGAGGGTGCTGGGACTGTCTGGATAGTCTTCTTGAGAAAGGTGGACGTGTAGGAGGTTGAGGAAGCCTGGACCTGCTGGAAAATGTTCTTAGCAGAGGTAGAAGAGTGTGAGGATGAGGGAGCTGGGACTGTCTGGATAGTCTTCTTGAGAAAGGTGGACATGTGGGAGGTTGAGGAAGCCTGGACCTGCTGGAAAATGTTCTTAGCAGAGGTAGAAGAGTGTGAGGATGAGGGAGCTGGGACCTGCTGGAAAATGTTCTTAGCAGATGTGGAAGTGTGGGAGAGTGAGGGAGCTGGGACCTGCTGGAAAATGTTCTTAACAGAGGTGGAAGAGTGTGAGGATAAGGAAGCTGGGACCTTCTGGTTAGTCCTCTTGACAGAGGTGGAAGAGTGTGAGGATGAGTGAGCTGGGACTGTCTGGATAGTCTTCTTGAGAAAGGTGGACGTGTGAGAGGTTGGGGAAGCCTGGACCTGCTGGAAAATGTTCTTAGCAGATGTGGAAGTGTGGGAGGTTGAGGGAGCTGGGACCTTCTGGATAATCTTCTTAGCAGAGGTGGAAGTGTGGGAGGATGAGGGAGCTGGGACCTTCTGGATAGTCTTCTTGACGGAAAAGGAAGTGTGGGAGGTTAAGGAAGCCAGGACCTGCTGGAAAATTTTCTTAACAGAGGTGGAAGTGCTGGAGGATGAGGGAGCTGGGACCTTCTGGTTAGTCCTCTTTACAGAGGTGGAAGTGTGGGAGGATGAGGGAGCTGGGATCTTCTGGTTAGTCCTCTTGACAGAGGTGGAAGAGTGTGAGGATGAGGGAGCTGGGACTGTCTGGATAGTCTTCTTGAGAAAGGTGGACGTGTGAGAGGTTGGGGAAGCCTGGACCTGCTGGAAAATGTTCTTAGCAGATGTGGAAGTGTGGGAGGTTGAGGGAGCTCTGTCCTTCTGGCTAATCTTTTCAACAGAGATGGAAGAGATGGAGGTTAAGGAAGCCTGGTCCTTTGGGATAATCTTCTCAACAGAGGTGGAACTGTTGGAGGTTGAAGAAGACAGGTCGTCCCAACTAATTTCCTGAACAAAGGTAGAAGTGTTGGAGGTTGAGGTTGAAGAAGGCTGGTCCTTCAGGATATACATCTTAACACATACGTAAGAGGTCGAAGTTGAGAAAGATGGGTCCTTCAGGATAATCTTCTCAAAAGAGGTGGAACCGTTGGAGGTTGAAGCCGAGTCCTCCTGGCTAATTTTCCCAACAGAGGTGGAAGTTGATGGTCCTCTAGCATTGTCTAGACCCTCCACTACTCATATGTCATGCACAAAACGGAAAGTAGGAGGAAGAATCTCCTGAAGCTGAGAGGCAACACAAACCGGGTCCTCCTCCACAAAACTCTGATGGGAACACAAACGTTGCACTGACTCTTCAAGCTCTTTAAAAGAAAGCTCCAACACTTCAATGCCCCACAGAAATTTATAATTTGGAGAGAGAACTTGTACAACCGAAGTCTGGATTTATAATCGACAGACTCTGAAAGAGGACTCTCCTTTCCGCGGTCCTCGGAAACACTCTCATCATCAGTCAACTGAGGAAAAAAGTCTGACCACAATTTACCAACATCATTACCATAAGGCCTCTCTCCAACTGGGGATCCATCTGCTGGATGCTCCACGACGTGACCTGTAACAACAAGAAAAAAAGCACTTCAGTATCTAGCGCTTCACAAACATTTGAGCAATGTTTAGATAAAATAATACAATACAAAAAAAGGGAGAATAATTAAAAAAACAATACCTGATAAAATACCTATAATCTTAGACAGTACCATAAGTTTGAATAAAAGAAAACACAGGAACAAGGTAATGATAATGTTGAAACCTCTATGGAAAAACTATAGTACACTAGACTTGGCTGGTATCTCATGTTAATCGTGCATAAATGGGTCATTATTGAAACATCATTTATTAAACCTTCCCTCATCAATTCAAATGTTTAAGATGACGCACCAAGAAGCCTTTACTGTTCTATTGCAGTATTAAGGCAATAAGTGTGCTATGGCGTTATTTGTCAATGAACCCAATAGATACTGTTAAAACTCCCTCTTAAAATCCTAGAATAAAACATGAGATCCATTCATTATTATTGCAGGTTTCCTGAAACTTTTGGTTAAACTTAAATCATTAATTGTAATCATTCTTTCAAATCTACCATAAGTTTTTAGAATCACGGCTGAGCCAATCTGACAAACAATCAATAGATGCTACTTTGACCTTTGGATAAAGACCTACATACTCCCACATATCACCTACAGCAAAAACATTTATACAACTCAGCGTTTAATGACGGGAGACAATTATCTTGCCAAACGCATATTTGCAATTCCTACATTTTTCCTATATTTTCTACAACAAAGAGCTCTTACACAGAAAAAAGTGTTTACGTTTTTCAACATCTACATCCAGTTTTGTCTAGAGATAAGAAAATAAGTATACTACAAGATCTTTAAAGTTGTCAGCAGGAGTCTCTTCCAGTCGTTTCCTCCGGTGTCCAGTAGGGGTCACCAGTGTTCTGATACTGGAGTTTCCTTCACAGGTGCGGCCTATTACCACTGACGAGTTGGGGCAGTATAAGAGGAGTGGTGAACCAGCTACTCGTTGCCTGAGTATTATCTTATATGGGTAATACTTTCTCAGTGCCTTACAAGTATTATAGCTCTCATGCTATTTAGCTTCTCTAGAGTTTTTGCTCCAAGTATCTCTTGTCATTTTTCTGTAGTATCTAGTATATTTTGTGACTTAGTTTTTGTAGTCTCTAGTGTTTTTGCTACTCAGTCCTCTCACTTTAATTACATCCACTGTATCTCCACCCCAGGTCATCTCCTTTCTACAACCAACATCAACCAACAAGTTCCTCTCTGGCTTACCTCCTCCTATGGTTCAAACTCCTCTTGCCCCAAGCTCGATCTGTCCGCTCCAGTATCCATCATCCGCTGCTCTGACCTCCTCTGGATCCAACTTCGTCATACTCACTGGAAAGGACTCTCCGCTGACTCCTCCCTGGCGACTTCACCTACCCCACACAGTAAGATCGTTCCCATTAGTTTTCATTCACCTGCACTCGACTGTTTCTCACCTCTTCTGTCTTCACGCTCAGAAGCTCCCGGTCTCCCACGTCGCCGACGTCCTTAGTCCCCAGCCGTTTCCTGTTGTCGATCATCCAGGCTTCCCTTTCTCAAACACACAATAAACCTTTATACATATCTCCTGAGAGTTCCTCGTTTATGTGGGTCCGAAGAATAAACAGCAGCATGACAAAAGTCGTATGTTAACATGACCATTTTAACCTAAATGGTTCTTTTCTATGACAGTAGCGTTATAAATTCATTATCAATCTGAAACTTAAACTAAATGATTTTCTCCAACAACATAAAAAGCTTTATATTTAACACAACAATGTTATCAGTTCTGACTGTTTTCCAAAGCACTGTACTGTCATTTCAATACAACAGGTTCCCAAGAAGAAAAATCATTTTTATTAATAAACCAAATACTAATAAACCAAAATAACGTTTTTTAAATCATTACAGAACATTATTTTAAAATCATATTTACTTAATAATAATAAACAAAAAATATTATTTGAATAGGAAACATGTTTTTTTTTTATCACAACAACTGTAAAGAACTTGGAAATTTCTGTATGGCTTATATTTTGTTAAAAGCCATACATTTACTAACATATCGAAACCAAATATTTTAGTCAGACAATTAAGAATAGTATTATTTAAAAAAAACTTTTTCTAATCACATACACAAATTTCAGTAAACTAGTAAATGAAAAAAGGTATCTGAAAACATTTATTTTAATCTTTAACACCAACTTAATTTCTACCACTTTCAGACATTTCATCGAGCATAACGTGAGCATAATTTTACATTAAATGTAAAATAGATAAACTAAATAATTCTATAAAAAAATTTATATTTTGATTTTTATAAGAAATTTTTTAATTCAAAAATGACTTCATATAATTTTGCCAAAATATGAATATTAAATATCTTTATGATTTTTTTTCAATGGGCAAATGAATCAGATTTATTAAAATAACATTTTTTAAATCTTTTTCTAATATCTTAACCAACGTTAGGAAAATTAATAAATATATTTAATTATAAGACATTCGCACTTTTGTATTTTTAATTTGTTTACTTATGAATTTTATTCCATGTATCCATGGAAACCAAGTTGTCAGTGCATTCATTTAAACAAATTGATTATTTAGTTTACCAAGAATTAGACACCAACAATCAACAGAGACGAAAATAACATTGTTTTTTTAATCACTTCACGCAATGATATGATAATAAATAATTAGAGTTTAGCCAAATATACACATTTATTTCAAGTATTATACTTTTAAATGTATTTGAAGTGTTATTTCCATGGAAACCAAATATGTTTATCAGTGCATTTTTCAAACAAACGGAATATCTAGTTTAGTAAAATACGAACAAAAAAATATTTCAAATCAGCATAAAAAAACATACCAGACATTACTCCCCAAATTTAAATATAATGTCAGAAATCATAAATATGTTCACATCACTTCTAGCCTTACTTACCTTTCCAGTACATTTCAATTAAAAATAGAAAATTAGAGCAACCAAAATTAATTTCTTCAAATAACTATTCCAAATGTCCAAACATTAGACACCAAAGTAATTAAAACTAATAATTCTAATAGTTGGAAAGAACTGTTTTTGTTTTCCAAATCCCTTCACCCATTAGCAACAGGTCAAAATATTCTTTTTTTGAGTAAAAATACTAAACATAAACAATTAAATTATAGACTATTATTGGAATGACATTATATTTTAATACTGTAAGTTAGATAGATAGATAGAGAGATAGATAGATATGCTAATTTTACGTATTTTATTGTACGTTTCCATGGAAACCGGATATGTTTATTTGGCTTTTCTGTTTTAAAAAAGCTGGACAAAAACGAGCTAGCTTTAAACATTTTCCACCAAACTCAAGACAACATAATCTCACACACCAAAAGATGTGTTTTGTTTTTCTCAATCACTTTTCCACAAGCAATATTTGAGCCATTTCCAGTGAAATTCATTAAATAAAGCCTGTGACACCAGAGTTGGCTAATGCTAATTGCTAATTTACAACGTAATTACGATTTATTTATAAAAAACACACACAGACACTAAACAAACTAAAAAAACTCACTTACATCTTAGTATTAACTCGTTTTCTGTTTATTAACATAGTAAAAAGAATTTGTTTAACCTTCCAGCGTCTCCTCCGGGACAGCGGCCATCTTTTCTTCGAAGGAATTAATCGCAAGTTTCTTCAGTGAATTTTACAAAGCAGATTTCTTCAACAGGTTCAAACCTTCCGAGGCCTTTCAGGCTCCTTCAGGTGTCTCATTCAGAAAGTCCAGTCGCAAAAAGGAACGAACCGAGAACGTTCGGCTCTTTTATAGGTTCGCCAGTAACGTAACGTCGTTGCCATGGATTTCACCGACGCACGCACTTGTGCGCGAGGGAAATTGTAGTACTTAAGAAATTGGACTACAAAAGGAATGCTGACTACACAATCCATAGTTGCAACATTTTAATATTAAAAGAGTCATGGAAGACATGTTTTCCTGAAGTAACAGATCCTGACGCACATTTAGGTACTTTAGTAAGAAATAACAACTTAATAACAAGGCTAAACCCTACCTTATAATACCCAATGGCGGTCTCCCTATTATTCTATCAGAAATTTAAGTGTGGAACTACAGTTGTAGTTCTAGGATTTGGAGCTGTGGAATGACAAACATTTATATTCATGTTTCTTTTATAATAGAAGTGTTTGCATATAACAAATATATTCATGTTTCTTTTATAATAGAAGTGTTTGCATATAACAAATATATTCATGTTTCTTTTAATACTAGAAGTGGTTGCATATAATAAGAGTTATAACTTTTCTGATT
>JAVLVB010000829.1:12960-28207 GCA_032876305.1 Orestias chungarensis
CATCTGGGGCGCCAGTAAGCAGTAGAGTAAAAAAAAAAAAAAAAGTAATAAAAACAACTTTTAAATGCAGTTTTCTTATAATAAGAAATATCCGATATTGATAACAAATATCAAATTATATCGGTGAACATTTTAAATCCCCCATACCATCACCCCAACAAAACAAGTCGGTTCCAGCGTTCAAACCGCGCCACCATTGCTTAACATGTATCTAAATACATTGTAGAACTTTAAAGTTTAATATTTGTTACTATAATATTAGAGCAACACTAAAACACTTTTCAACCTTCATAAAATATCTTCATAACTTTTGTGATCATACGTCGACTTAAAGCTTGTTGAATGACGCCTCTGTCATGACCTGAGGGGGTCCGTATCACTTTAAACCGGCACTAAGCAACTTTGAGGAGGGTGGCAGGAACCCTTCCACACAAAACAACTACAAATGTGCTGACTGCTTTACTGCATACGTCACTTCCCCCGTTTCTTATCTCCAACATCATCATCTGACATTGTTTCACCACAATTAGATTCATCACCTTATCACTATTCATCCTTCACACAGACACTGGAAACAGAAATGTACTTCAATCCAACTGATCAGGATTTTACCACTATATCAATGGTGCTCATGGGAAATGTAGTCTTCCAAAACTTAAACTTCTTTAGTGTTGCTTTAATGCATTGAATAAAAATATTCCGTTTTTTTCTAACTAATGTTGTTAACTAGATTTCTCTAAGTAATATCACCCAATCAAGTTTTTTCTAACATTTTAAACCAGAAAAGTAATAAAAGTCTGTGTAATATTGTATCGGGAAATACTGATAAATACATATCAGTTCAGCATCGAAACGGAACAAGTTGTATTGGGACACATCTGACTAAATCTGGCACTGATAATAGATTCACGGTTCTCCCTGAATCTTCTGTGACTGGTTGGGTCGTGGGGGCGTCCTGTTGAATAAATCCCAGCAGGTTGCTTTGGTGTGTGTCTCATGAGTAATGAGCGGACTCATTAAAGCTTAATGGCGTCCCACAGGGACGCTGAAAGCTCCATCGAGACGGGCTCACACCCCCATTTATGGCCGACCTTTGCAGTGTTTGAGGTCAGTTTTATCTCGGCTCACTTCACTTTAGCTCAGCGGTCATATTAATGAGCCGCTGCTGCAAAATACAATTTACACACATATAGATTAACTTTTTTATTATTTTAGTTTAAGATCTATTTTATTCTGTAGAATCTGTGGGGGGTTTTTTCTAGCGCATCTAACAGCTGAGAGGATTTTGTCTGCACCCCTAAAGCTAGGCAATTATCATTTGTTATATCTCAATTTCTCCTTTTAAACTGTTTAACCTCTATGTAAAGCTGTAGAATTGTCTTGCCTCCCCATTTTTGTCATTAAACTAGTAGAAAACAAGTTCAGAATGCAGACAAGCCTAAAACTCTACATGCAAGAAGAATCCTCAACCAAGCAGAGATTCTGAGATTTCATCTTCTGATCTGTAATCCATCATTACAGCTGAATTAAAGAGCGACCTTCCCGCTCTTTCATTCAGCTGCTGCCTGATTACTGGGAGGAAACAGATCATCGTAATGATGTTTATTTACAGCCCATAGCTGTCATTTTAGGAGTCTTTGGTCTGCACACAACCGTTGGGGATGATTGAGCTAGAACTCATCTTAAAACTTAAGTTAAATCCAACCTTTTTTTTACCTAGAAGTGTTTTTAGTACTGACTCTGTACTCTAGAAGAAGTAGAACTACTTTAAAACGAATGTTTACAGGAGGAAAAGTAAAAAATAGACCGCAAAGAAATTACTCAAGACTACAGAGCAACTGATTATGTCTTTGTATGGAAGAAAATAAACTGTTGATTCTGGTATTATAACGACTATTCAATGAAAACTCACACCAATCAGACCGGCCACTTTATTAGAAATCCCTTAATCCTTGGTGCCGTAGATTCCACAAGGTACTGGAAACATTCCTCAGAGAGTTTGGTCCATATTGATAGCAGCATGCAATTGCTGCAGATTTGTCGGCTGCACATCCATGACGTCGATCATCCCAAAGCTGGTCTATTGGACTGAGATCTGGTGACTGTGGAGGCCGTTTGAGTTCAGTGAACTCATCGTCATAAAGGGATGGACATGGTCAGCTACAATACTCAGGTAGGCTGTGGTGTTACAACGATGCTCAATTGGTACTAAGGAGCCCAAAGAGGGCCAAGAATATGTCTCCCACACCATTACACCACCACCACCAGCCTGAACCGTTGATACTAGGCAGGATGGATTCATGTTTTCTTATTGTTGACGCCAAATTCTGACCCTACCATCCGAATGGGGCAGCAGAAATCGAGACTCATCAGACCAGGCAACGTTTTTCCATTCTTATATTGTCCAGTTTCTAATTGTAGCCTCAGTTTCCTGTTCTTAGCTGACAGGAGTGGGGCCCGGTGTGATCTTCTGCTTCTGTAGCCCATTTGTCTCAAGGTTGGATGTGTTAGGCGTCCAGGGATGCTCTTCTGCATACCTTGGTTGTAATGAGAGGTTATTAGAGTTACTGTTGCCTTTCTATCGGCTCCAACCAGTCGGACCATTCTCCTCTGACCTCTGGCATCAACGAGGCATTTTTGCCAACTGGATATTTTCTCTGTTTCGGGGCGTTCTCTGTAAACCCTAGAGATGGTTGTGGGTGAAAATCCCAGTAGTTTAGCAGTGTCAGAAATACTTAGACCAACAACCATGTCACGCTCAAAGTCACTTAAGTCTCCCTTCTTCCTTATTCTGATGTTCGGTTTGAATTGCAACAGATCGAATTGACCGTGTTTACATGATTAGGAATTTGCGTTAACGAGCAGTTGGACTGATGTACCTAATAAACTGGCCGGTGAGTGTATTTTTTTTATGTCAAACATATAAAGCAAACACTCACTCCATAAATAATGTCTATAAATGTTAGAACATGGTGAAGTACGTCCAGTGAACGTTGCATCAGATAAAAAGAACAGAAGAAGAAAGTCTCAACCGTATGATAGACGTTTAGAAGTAGATTTTTCTTCACCACACTTTTTTTAAAACCTAAACTTACAGTTAACGCTGATATGTGAATGAACGTCTGAACTGGATGTTCTGCAGCGTTAACGTCTTTGCGTTCGAATGTTTGCTTTCAAACAAAAATCAACCAGGATCTGCGTTTGCTCCTCGGCAGCTGCTTCCAATTACTCCCAACAAGAGCAGCCTCTCTCTCCCTCTGTTCCCACATCATAATATAGAGCCTCGCCCGCCCGCGCCGCAGCCAGCATCAATGTGTGGCGTTCCTGTAAAACCTCAGAACAGAACAGGGTTCTTATTCTAAACGTTTCATTTGTTTTGGTAAATCCAGACCAACTCAAAGTCTCTGAGTCTAATTGGTTTGTAGCTGCAGGTCATTTTTATTTAAGTTTTTTTTTCTTATATAGAATAAAAACTCTCCTGTTATCCCACTAAGTCCTTTCCCAGATCAACAGGATTTGTACAAATTGGAAAACCTATTCTGGAGGAGTCTTCCCAGATCTCCTTTAGGCAGTTTTTCTGCTGCTCTGTGTTTGTTTTTCTGTCTCCGTCTGCTGAGATTTCTGTTGCTGCTAAACCAGTTTTAGCTCGGCTCAATAATGAAGATGATTCCCTTTTCTGTTTTCCATTTCCGGATCAGGAATCATTTCTACAGTTGAATACCGACAGGAAGTAGGAGAAGGACAAAAATCGGCTTCATTTGTACTTTGTTCCATGGATCAAGCAGAAGGAATTTTAATGAAATTATATTTGTCTAAGAAATCAGTAAAACACAGTTTATCGTATTTGCACATTTTAGATTAATATCACCCAAATACATTTTTATTTAGGTTCCTTCGTAACATCTGATATTTCCATTACTATCGTTACATGATTTAAAGTGTTGAAATTTGATTCAATAATACAAAACTTCTTGTTTGGCATAGTAAACTAATATTTGGTTTAGTAACAATATATCTAGTTTGGAAACGTAATATTTATCTTTGAAAGTAAATATTTAGTTTGCTATTTAAGGTTTGTGAACTTAAGATTTAACTTTCTAACTAAATATTTAGCTAGGTAACAAAATAATTTAGCTTAGAAACTAAATTAATATTTATATTGGTATACAAGGATGTTGCTTTGCAAGCTTAATATCTGGTTTCATTATTTAGATTGCTAACTACGTTTTTAGCAAGGGAACAAAATAATTTAGCTTAGAAACTGTCAGGATGTGATCAATGACTCGAGCAGAGGTGGAATTGCGGGAATAAATAATTTATTTTTGGGGAAGAATAATGAACATAAACGGAACAAGGGCAAAGCGGAAACGGAACGTAAACAAACAGAGAACTGAGGCAATACGGAGGGACTACCAATGTGAATAAACAAAACAATCAAAATAAACAAACCAGCTAAAGAACACGGGAAGGGGAAATAAATTAACAGACAAAATAACAGATAATAAACACAAGGAAAACAGGAGGTGACGAAGGATGGGGAAGGAAGCACAGGAAACCGGAGACTACAGGAAAACCAAAACCTACGCAAGAGCAAGGATGGGATCTGAGGAGAATAATGAAGGGAGAAAAACCAGGACAGAGAATCAGCGAGCAAGAGTGGAAGGCTTACTGGGAGACGTGGAGGAACAAGCAGGAGAAGACGCAGAGAGACGAGTAGGGAAGCAGACGATCCAGCGGTGAGTCAGTGAATGAATGAGGCTTAATTATAGAGAAACCGAGGTTGGATTGGTGGAGAAGATGATTAGATTATTTAGATGTGAATGATGAGAAGGGAAGAGGGAACACATAAACACAGGGAGAAAGATATAGCAGACAGCGAGGGAGAAAACAAATACTCAACCAAACTAGAAAATAACCTAAACAAATTACTAAATATAAATAATGATAACAACAACAAACTGAACCAAACCAAAAACCCGGATCATGACAGAAACTAAATAACCAGTTTGTAAACTTAATATTTAGCTTGCTATTTAAATATTTAGCTTGGTAAATTAATTTCTAGTTTGTAATACTAATATTTATATTGATAAATTAAGATTTTGTTTGCTAGATAAATATCAGGTTAAATTGTTTTGATTGCTAACAACAATTTTAGCTAGGCAACCAAATATTTAGGTTAGAAACTAAGTAACTAGGATGTAACTTAATATTTAGCTTTCTAACTAAATATTTAGCTTGGTAAATACATTTCTGGTGTATAATCTTAATATTTGTACTGGTATATAAAGATTTTGTTTGCTAAATATCAGGTTAAATTATTTAGCTTGCTAACTGAATATTCACAGAGGAAACCAAATCTTTAGCTAAGTGACTAAATATTTTGTCAGTTAAATATTTAGCTTTCTAACTGTAACAAAAAATAAAAAGTAGTGAGATCTCCGACTAGTGTTTCTGGTGTTTATAGACTTAGCTTGCTAAGCAATGACAAGGTTCGGAGGATGTTTGTGATGGTAACCCATGCCGGTCGTCTTTGTCTTCTGTGTATTTTGGATTTCGGTAGGCACACCTAACTGGGAAATCGGACCTTGACGGGATAAACCAGATTGCTCCCAACAAACCAAACGCAGCAGGGTTCTCTCCTTAGGCTTTCTTAAAATAATCAGAGTCCTGTAGGTTGTTTGAAGCAAATCGGAAGCATGATTGTCTCGCTGCGAGAAGCAGGCATACCATATTTGTTAGCTTCCTAGCGTGGTTACTGTTTTTGGAAAAACACAAGACACATTTTTGAGCAAGCATATAAGTAGGCAAGTTTTTGATGGTAACAAGTGTTCTGATCAATATTACGTTGATTTCTCAATCAGACTTATGGTGTTTATGCTCTGACGCTAACGATATGTTTATCTACTGTTGAGCATGGTGAAGGAGTCTTTATTTACCAGCCTTAAGCTAAAAATCTCATTTGCACTAATGTTTATACAGATTCAGTTATGTACTTTTTATACATTGTTTTATATTGTTCTTACTTTATGTTTCTGCTGCTACATTGGGAGGAGAGTAACGTCATTTCAACCCTCTTGAATCTCAAAGCTGAGGTTGTTTTCGTTTTGTTTAGGAACATTGAACACGCCGCGGTTTCGTTCTTTTTTTCCGTAGGAGTCGGATCAGGACACAATCCGACTCCAACCTCATCCCATAATCTGACATCACATGATCTTTCTTAACCAAAAAATCATCAACATCAGCTCGCCTCGGATAATTCTGCAGTTTCTAGCCGCTTTCATCCCTTTGTTTGCTAATTGAATTTCTCGTCCCCTCCCCGATGGTGGCGTTCCTGAGCTTCCTGTGGTTTCTGGCGACTCTGGCAGCAGCTCTTGTGCAAAGTTACACAATCAAACCGTTTTCATGCAGCAGCTGCAGAGAAGCTGAAGCCCATCCAGTCATTGTTTTAAGATTGCTCAACAGCGTTTAGACGAGGAAACGACGTATCAACCACAGAACCGACGTCTTTTTATATGGTAACTAAACCAACTGGGGAAGTTCTGAGTCAGAAACGTAAAATGAACCAGAAAGATTCACAGAAATGATCACAAAGACGTGTTTGCTTTCTGGTTTGGGAAAAATGTCCAACCTAAAAGGATGTGATCTGATCTTAGATGTGACGGATGGTTTGGAAACTTATCAGCAGCTAAACGTCCCTGTTTGCCGACTTTTCGGGTCCGCACAGCAGCAGCAGAACAGGAAGTGTGTGACAGGGATGTTTGACCCTCCGTAGGTGTTTGAATCCGCAGCGGCCTGGCAGGAAAGCGGCGCGTGGCGCTGACGTCATGTTGTTTACCAGAAGGGCGGGAATTTCCCACTACGACGGCCAGATGTGGCTGCAGTTTATCTGCTGCTTGCTTTAGGCAGGAAACCGGCAGAGCGGTTAAATATAAAAGCTGCTGTTCTGTTTTTAAACCCCAGTCAGGTTCACTAGAACAGGAGATGGAGTCCCCAGCTTTGAAATTAATCACCTTCATTGGGAGCAACGGGAGCCAACCATAACGTCACAAGATCTGAACAAGACGAAGGAAGCTGCAAAAAGAAGGAGGCTAAAATCGGCACTGCTCTCTTCGGACGTTGTTGACATCCAGATTTAGCACGTCTGGCTTCTTCTGCTGCTCAATTATGATGCACATCTCACATTTATTGATGTAAAAGTTGGATTAAATGCGGCATGAGACTGTAGAACCTTTTGATATCTGGAAGTAGCTTAAATCTGATTTTTATTTTTTTTATTTTAGGTTGTGGTAAGATCGGAATAGTTATGTTCTCACTCCAGTGAAAAAGTCGCATTTGGCTGCTGCGTGAACAAAGCCTTTAAGAAAACTCCTACCTTTTTGGAGACGCCCCCTTAAGCATGCGTCCATTAACAATCCTTCTTAATAACGTTTTATTTCGTACAATTGAGCTAGAACTGAGGATATTATCACATAGTTCCACCAGGGGGAGCTTAACGCTGCTGCCGCTAGTCTGGTGCAGCTGTGTGGACAGATTTTCCATCGACAACGTGAGACAACGTGGGTCATAACTGTGCAACAGGAGAAACCAGACGTGGTAAATCTGGACGTAAACCACGTCCGAAGCAAGCAGTGCCCGAGTTTAGCTTTCTTTTTTTCTTAGCTTCCTTCGTCTTGTTCTGATCTTGTGACGATACGGGCGCCGTCCGTCGTTACTGACGTAAACATGGCGCTGCTGGGAGACGTCTACGTTCTTCTTCTGGTCTTTTTCGGGTCGTAAACCGCAGGAACCGACCGAAAATTAAACGCATCATTCTTTTATTTTAAAATTGAAGTATGAAAGAATTGTTTTCACCCTTCAGTCAAAAAGTGGGAACAGCGAAATAGTTTAGCGTGTACTTGGGTTTTCCAAGTTCTTCTATACCTGGTAAACGGGTCCACTCTAGCTTGGAGAGGAGGAGTCATGATGGAGAACGGCGTGACTCGATGTCACCTATCTGTTCCTCTGACGCCCTTTAAAGCTGTCGGTCCGATTCCGGAGGCGCCAGCAGCTCGCCAGAATCCGAACCCTTTGTGTTCATTCCGGCGGCTTTGATGTCTTGATGTTTTCGCAGCTTCTGTCCACCCGCTCGGTCGGATCGGCATCGGTTCTCTAAATCGAGGCCAGAGCTCGCTCAGTGTCTTTTGTCTCCCGACAGACTTTGTTCACCTCAGCGGTTTTGCTGTGAAAGCATCGACATTCCTCCAAGGCTCAGACCCCACCCGGCTGGTTCAAACCACGAAACACCTCTGGGATGTGCTCTGAAACAAACGTACCCTTTCTCTGCTCTACACGCGTCCCTCAGCTTATTTACAACCAAAGCAAAGCTCTATAATCAGGTTTGCCGGCAAACAAGGGAAACTTTGTTGACCTGCGCTCTCTTGAAAACCCCAAAATCAGTCAACCTCCAGACTCAGAAGTTGCCTGAAGGGAAGTAGTGTGAGCTAAAACCAAACAGCCTGAGACCTTTGGGAGTGGGAACCGCTGGCTCCTGAAGGAAAAGGTCTGCGTTGTTGCAGCTCGCCGTCCTAATTGTGTTTTGGCAGCACTTCCTGTCAGATATGATAAAGTTTGACGTGACGGCTTACGTGAAACAATTGGGTGGAGACCGCGCCAGCAGCTCGTTTGTTTGCTAAGCAGCCTGAAGAGCCCACTCCCGCATTACGACCCCGATTTATTCGGGTTAGAGGTCAACGCTTAGACAAACACACAATGACGGACCGGCGGGTTGCAAGTGCTTCGTCACAGTGAGCAGAGAAGTACCTGGAGGTCTTAGCCAGCTGCTGCAGGAAACGTCAGGAGAGCTGTCGACTCAAACAATGGAAAGGATGCGGAGACTCGATTTAAATCAACTCAGTTTGGCAGAAAAAGCCCCGGAGTCACAATCAGCTGTAGTTCCTGGCTTAAGAATAGCTAACTCTAATAAATGTGCTTCTTTGACCTTGTTTCAGCCAGCTGATAAGCAGTGCAGTGCTCCATATAACACATTTTAATAACCAGAGGTTTTTAAATCTTTTCCAGTCGGTCAAAAATGTCTTAAAGTAAAACTCTTTATTCTAAAAATGAAATTCTAACGGCAACAGAAATTATGATGCGTATCTCAGTTTAAAGGCGCAAAAGTAGGATAAAATTGTATTTAGTTGAGGAAGTGAGCTAAATGTTAGGTAACGTGCTAAACAAAACAAAACAAAAGCTCTGGTGTCAGCGTGTTCACGCCGAACGCTTCTGCAGCGTCAAAGTTTAAACGCGTGTCACGCGTCCCCACTTCCAGTCTACGGTCTTTTTGTAATATGGTCGATTTCGTTGCTATTTTCGACTAACTCGAATTAGTAAAAACAGAAACAATGAGCTTATCCGCCGTTGTCACTTCCGAATCTTCCGCCCTGTTGATCCAATTTCAAGCGTTTGGATTGCGTCTAAAGCGTCAGACGCTCAAAACGCTGCAAAGGTGTCGCTCTAGACGTTTTGACGCTCCTAGACGGGCTTCAGCATCGACCTTGCATGTAAACCGATCGCTCTTGAAGCTCCAGACGCTTTCGGTGTGAACGCAGCATCAGTGGATCACTGAGGCTTCGTTCACACAGGAAAGGACACACCACGTTTCTTATCTTTACCTCAGCGCCTCAAGAACAGCAGCAACCCTTCAAGAACTTACCCCCCTCTACTCCTCTCTCTGTACTTCCTTCTATCTCTTCACTGTCACATCTGACTCTGACTTAGTAGTTTTCTCTAGATAGATAAAAGCGTCTGCTAAATGCATGAATTTAAATAGTTCTGATCTTTCTCATCATCGCGAGAGGTGCGTCATGAGTCTGCAGCAGAAGAAGCCAGACGTGGTGAATCTGGACGTGAATAACATCCGAAGCAAGCAGCGCCAAGTTTAGCGTTCTTTTTTCTCTCAGCTTCCTTCCTCTCGTTCTGATCTTGTGATGATAGGGACGGCTCCTGTCGCTCAGCGACTGTAACGTCCATCCACGGATGCTGACGTAAACATGGACGCTGCTGGGGGACGTCTACTTTATTCTTCTGCGGTCACGAATAATGAATAAAGCAGATTTTCCCACACTCTTATGAGGAGAATTGGCGATAAGATCCCACTAGGATCAAACTTTGGGGTTGAAATCTCAGGTTTTCCGGCAGATTGGGACGGAGAGACAGAAAGAATTGCTGTGTGAGGAATCAGCTAAATTATTCTAATCACTCATTGTTGCGTAAAACGATTTCACCTGCAACAAAACAAATTCAGATTATTCCTCCGTGAGTTCTCCACTTAAATAAAACTCTGTTTCGGTTTGACTTCCTCCAGGCTGTGTTGATTCTGCGGGTGGACTTTATTTACGCTAAACTGGAGGCTAACCACAGAATCCTGCTAATTCCTCCTTGTTTACATGTGTTTGTATGGATGTGTTTGGGTTCCTGCCTCCGGCCGGGTCAGCCATGGGGAATGGGCCGAGAAATCTGCGGACAAACTTCACCGTCGTTGCTTTTAACGGCTGCTGGTTCTGGTTGTTTGATTGAAGATATTTTGCAGCTTCTAGCTCTGAAATTTGAGCTCTGACTCATTCTTGTCAATAAATGATGCTTGTTGGAAGTCAGAGGTTCAGTTTTGGAGTTTTTGTGCATAAAACCAGCAAGGTTTAAACAACCTAATCATCATTGAGCTGATATTTTGACAGTTTTATTTTTCACACTATTCTAGTTCGTTTTTAATATTAAAAATGAACCTTTATTTAACCAAGTGACTGAGCAGCAAAGTATTACTTACAATAATGACCTGTTAGGATTCAAACGGGCAAATCAAGCAGCAAACTGTTACTCTAAATGTCATAAAACAATTATTTGAACGTGTCACTGATAAAATAAATTTCACAGTCTTTTAAATACTGAATAAAATAACATTTTCTGATTTAATAACTGTTTTTCTCGTCCCACTTTATGAATTTACTTAAACCGTCAACTTTATCCTTCAAACCTAGTGGGCGGAGTTAGCTACCCTTACATGTGATTGGCTGATTTGAACAGGAAGTTAAAACCTGGGGTTCTGGGGAAAGGGCCGATGGCTCCCCAGATTCAGGATCCCAGATATTTTCTACGTTTCCGTAGAGAATAAATCGATTCCCCTTTATTAACTTGTATTTTTCACTGATCTGTTCTTTATAGGCAGATGTTTTTTGTCATTATGGTTTCCTTTTTTTTTGTTTTTGTTTTTTCCTAAGAAGGTTTTATACATAATTTTGAAGTGGACCCGATCCAAAATTAACATCGGTGCAATATCAGCAGAAAAAAATTGAATAAATAACATTGAAGAAGTCATAAGCATATAAACACTCCAACTCAAACCAGTATTTAGTTCCAGCATTGAGTCTGGGCCAATTTTTATTTAGCAGCTTGTATTCAGGATGCAGAGCCGTGATGCTTCAATAGCGTCTGTTAAATAAATAAATCTAGTCGATGCGTATTAAAAAAGAAACAGATTAATATATTTATTTTATTAGCATTCTCTGAAGCTCTGTGAATATAAACCACATGAATCGCCTGATATGTAATTTATGTGGTTTATGAGCATTTAGATTATTAAGAACGAGCCGGTGGGCCCCCAGCGATCCCAGAGGGGCCCTTTAATTTAATCTGAGTGTTGTGACTTCCTGGATCAGCAGGCATTCTTTTTTTTTTTTTGGTTGTAGAACTGAAGATGAATCTGTTTATGGTCTTCAAAGCTGTCCTAACCTGATAAAGTGTAAATAATTATAAGATGCTCTCTTGGCAGCCGATGTTTTCATTCAGTCTGATCTATGGAAGAGTTAACGTGATGAAGAAAACCTTTATAGTCTCTATAGGAGTTTGTTGAACCTTGAGGTTAAGGGGAACTATTTAATCTTTAACTTAATCGTCATTGGGGAAAGATTTTTTTTCATTTGGACTAAATATAAAGATAAAAAATATTCATGTTTCTGTTGAATTTAGATTTAAAAAGATTTTAATGCAACATAATTTGGAAAAATCCTTATTTGTCGCAAAAGTTGATTACATTTGAACACCTCTTTGTCGTCACCCAAATCCTAAACTGCCTCCACAGATGCTCTTTCAGATTTATTACAGCTCCATTAAGTTTATCCAAATAAATAATATTTATTAAATGTATATTAATATATACATTTAACTGATTAGGGGTTAAATAAGTACAAATTGTTAAATTGTCATAACTTACCTTTTTAAATCAGCCTCTCCCCTTCCCGCATCATGTTAAACAAACTTCCGGTCAGAACAAAATAGTTTTAATGGTTGGATAGCTGTGCTAACTTAAAGAGCTAGCTGTGCTAAATTAAAAAGCTAGCTGTGCTAATTTTAAAAGCTAGCTATGCTAGCTTAAATAGCTACCTGTGCTAACTTAAAAAACTAGCTGAGCTAACAAAGAGAGCTAGCTGCGCTAACTTAAAGAGCTAGCTGTGCTAACTTTAAAAGTTAGCTGCGCTAAATTAAATAGCTAACTGTACTAGCTTAAATAGCTACCTTTGCTAACTTAAAAAACTAGCTGCGCTAACCTAAACACCTAGGTGCACTAATTTTAAGATCTAGCTGCGATTACTTAAAGAGCTACTTGCAATAACTTAAAAAGCTAGCTGTGCTAAATTACATAGCTACCTGTGCCAACTTAAAAAGCTACTGCACAAACTTAAAGAGTTAACTGCGCTAACTTAAAGAGCTAGCTGGACTAATGCTAAGACAACAAATCATAAACAATAGTTCCACTTATGCTAAAGTGATAAACAAATGATAAAATTTGACATTTGTTAGTATCTGTATGTAGTTTCTTTTAACGCCCCTTGATGTATGTGTACGTGTAGTTTTTCACTGCTTATCTCACCTCTTGGTTAGTTTCATATGGAACTGCTTCGTTGAGAGTTTTCATGAATACAAACTACTTTTTGATTACTTCAATTCTTTATGTTCGATGACCAAAACTTTGATACAGATGTCAAGCTTTATTCAACTAAATGTTTAATAAAAAATTTTAAAAAATTAAGTTTGCATTCTGCTTCATCTGGAAAAAATTGATTTAACAACAAAATTTGCAAAAAAAAAAGAAGGTAAATTAAAGGAACATTGCATGTTTTTCACATTTAAATCTGGTGGGAGAGCGGATACTTTGAGTTTAACTGTAACAGTTACGGTTAGGTGCGTCCAGATACAACTCTTTCATTTCCGATACGATAATTTTTCAGCTTCTTAAGCATTTTTCGATACGATAACAAACCAATAAAAAATCGGCATGAATCATACAGACTTTAACTACTTTTGTAAAGTTCAATGTTGAAAGACCGTGAATAAGTAGACTCGTTTACAACTAACTTTGCGAGAAAAGTACGCCTATAAACTAACTTAAAAGATAAAATAGAAACTGTACTGAGTTTATAAGCCAGAATTTAACGATGACCCAGTTCAGGCTCTAGCATTAAACTAAACTATGAGAGATTTAAATGAGAGGTAAAATGTTGAGTATAAAAATTGTCTTCTTAATGGTTTAAAACAAAAACTCTCCTAAATATTGCATAGATTTTGTTCTCTGGCGGTTTTTGAAGAAATTCCAGAAAGGTTCATGTTACTCTAAAGTCGTCTCAACTGCCGGTCAGCTGGCTGAAACGAGGCTGCTATGTTTTACTCATACTTGCAGAAAAAAGATTTTTATCTGTTTGAAAAATGCGTCTGCAAACTTCTCTTAATAAAACACATTTTTCAGTATGCAGTGAAACGCTGGTGTTTGGTCCATGCGGGGTCAGTCGTAGTTTCGTTTGGAGGACGCTCAAACAGCAGAAGGTTAAACTCGGATCAGTTTCCCCGTGTGAACGGATGAAGCTGATCTGATTTCTGAGTAACTGTAACTAGGGATTGATGGGTGACCTCTAGGTGACCCCGATCTGGCTGAACTGAACCGCGTTTAAACCGCGTCAGATCTGATTATTCCCGGCCAGGATCGTTCACATCAGCAGGACTCTGATTGGATTAGAGCCCATCGAGCTGTCGAGGATTGCCATGATGATGGCGGTTCCTATCATTTACAGCAACCTTGAAACGGAGCGTTTCTAGTTCTGCTGATGTATTTTAGGAGAAGTTTTACAGTCACAGCCTGGAGAGATTTTCTCAAACCTGCCGGTTTGTTGAGAGCTTTTGGTTCTCAAGCTTTAATTCAACCAGTTTCAAGTGTTTGTTTCACTTTTTTCTTCTCACTCATTAGTTTTAATTGACAATTTGAACATGTGAGAAAGATTGATAAATGGACCTGGTACTACATGGTTTTCCATCAGACATTTAGGCTCCTCCCCCTTAAATAAACATTTCCTCAATTTCTGCAGAGCAGCAGCGACAGCTGGCCAGCTTTGGTTCTCTCTCCCTCTCTTCCTTCATTTCTTTCCCTTCTTCCATCTCTCCTCCTTCCTTTTAGTCCTTTCAGTTCATTTTACTTTCATTGTTTCATCCTTTCTTCCAGCTGTACTTCCTTACTTGCTTCTCTACTTCCTGCATTCCTTTCCTCCTTCATTCTCGCTTTCCTTCCTTCCTTACTGAATCAGTTTTACCTCCTTACTTACTAAACTCCCTATATCCATTTTATCCCCTTCCTTCCTTCCTACCTCTACCTCTCCCTCATTTATTTAATTTTACTTTCTTCCTTCCAGCTTTCTTTCCTTCCTTTAATAAAATTTCTTTCCTTCCTTCTTCCTCACTTCCTACATTCAATTAGTTAAGTTTGCTCTCTTCTTTCCTTTCTCCCTTCTTTCTTTATTATTTCCTTACTTTAGTAAAATTTCCTTCCTTACTCCTTTAAAAAAAAATTACTTCCTTCTTTCCTTCCTTCTTTCAATAAAATTTAACTACTTCCTTTATTTTTTCCTTCTTACTTGCTTCCTAACTTTCCTTTATTTCTGCCTTCCTTCTTCCTTTAGTTATTTTAACTCCTTCCTTCCTTCCATCCTTCCTTCCTTCCTTACGTCCTTTCTTCCTTCCTTCCTTCCGTCCGTCCGTCCTTCCTTCCTTCCTTCCTTCCTTCCTTATTTCCTTCCTTTAATAAAATGTCCTTCCTTCCTTCCCTTAATCCATTTTCCTTCCTTCCTTCCTTCCTTCCTTCCTTGCGTCTTTCCTTCGTTTAATAAAATTTTTCTTTCTTTCTTCGTTCCTTTAATCAAGTTTACTTCCTTCCTTTCTGTCTTCCTTG
>JAVLVB010000829.1:45150-73321 GCA_032876305.1 Orestias chungarensis
CTTCCTTTCTTCCTTCCTTTCTTCCTTCCTTCCTTCTTTCCTTCCTTTCTTCCTTCCTTACATACTTCCTTCCTTCCTTACCTACTTACTTCCTTGCTTCCTTTCTTCCTTCCTTTCTTCCTTCCTTCCTTCTTTCCTTCCTTATTCTTCCCTCTTTAGATCTTAACTGACTGCGTTTCATCGTGATGCTTGGCTTGAGATGTGTTCCCGGGTGACCTTTGCCCCCTGCAGGTGTGCAGCCGCGATGAGGGGCCGCTGCGACAGCGCTGTAGGCCAGCTACAGGAGGATCGGGCAGGAGGAGAGGACTGCCGTCGTCCCTGAGGTCTGTGAGCGGACCGAGCCGAGACGGGAAACACTCGGACCACAAGGTGACAGACGCACGTCGACGTTCGTAGACTCGATTTCTCTGATTCCCTAAAAAGGTCAAACATCCTTGGAGACGAGAACACTGAGGTCTTCGTACGGCCTCATCGCTCCCAGCTCCTCCAACCCCCGTAAACACACGACTATTTTTAGGACAGGAGTCTGGGATTCAGATTCCTGAGGAGAAATCTCCCAGGAGCTCTTTTTTTTTCTGCTCTTCGTTTGTTCAGTTTTTTTAATTTAACAATTTTCCGCAGCTCTTTTTCCTCCTCCATGTTTCTCTAAACCGTGACAGTAAAGCTCAGGAAACAGGAGCTTTATTCTTAATTTTACTTCTTAACATCTTCTTATTCTTCCTTTAAATCAAATGATCCTAAATTGTACATTTTTATAAAGCGCTTTTTTAATAACTTTATAGGCTTTGCCTCGTCCTGCAGGTTAGCAACTAATCAAAAACATAAACTACGCAGTTTTACGTACATTGTCTTCTTCTTGTTTGAAATCCCTCCTGATTTTCGGTTTACCGAAGCGAAATCTAAAGAAATCTGCAGACGTTCTGCAGCCATGGACCGACAGACCAGGCGAGGGTTTCCCCAGATCTGTCGTGTTTTCGGCTCCGCGGAGACGAGCAGCTGCTGCCTCACTTCCTGGATCGCGGCGCCTTCGCCTCAGAACAAAGGTTTTCCTTCCTGGATAAACGTCTGACTTCTTCCTTCCTTCCTTTAGAGAAATCGTCCTGGAATCTGACGGAACAGCTTTCAGGTTTATTTTTAGTCCATTGAAACCGATGATGATGGTGTTGGCTGAATCCTCTCATTTCTGCCCAGCTCATGTTTTACCCCTCCCACTCCTTCCATCTAATTCTGTTTTATTTCCCTCTTTAATCACTTTGAGTCCAGTTTAATTACAGCCTGTGAAGATTTGTCTTCTTCTCTGTTTGTCTTCCAGCTCCTCCATCGTCGCGTCTCTGCGCCGTCGGCTCGGCTCGTTCCTGCTGTCTGCTGGTCAGATGTAAGATTTCTGCCGTCTGAACTCTGAAACTAAATCTAGCGTCACGTAAATCAGGAACTTCAACTAAACAGTCAAAGTTTCTGTGCGGAAGTTAAATTAAATGAGTGCTTTGGATTATTGTCCTGTTGGGAAAACCAAACTCAACCACCTCAGATTACGTGTTGCGACCCAAATCCGATTTTATTAATTCATTTCTTACCCAACTGTGTTATTCAATATTATACGTATCTAATCCTTTTTTTTTTTCATCATGTCGCATTTTATCCAACTTTTCCGTCATCAACGTGCTAAATCTGGACGTAAACGACGTACGAAGCAAGCAGTGCCGAGTTTAGCCGTCTTTGTTTCTCAGCTTCCTTTGTCTTGTTCCGATCGTGTGACGATATGGTCTTTTCCTGGTTGTAGCAGCATCATACTGTGGGCCTGCTTTGCTAACAGTGGAACTACCGTAAATTATACTGTTAATATTAGCAGGGTGAGGGTTTAAAATAATTATAATCTCATTTTTATTTACCTTACCTCTGTAAATTGAAGCACTGCTTGTGGGGTTTATAGAGCGATTCTGATTCTGAATCTCACTAAAATCTCTAAAAACCAAAAGCGTTCCGTATGATTACTTCAACACACTGACAAATAGGAGTTATGCACGCCCACGAGAACACGGTTAAAATGTTTATTTACACTCCCCGGCCACTTTATTAGGTACACATGTCCAAACGCTAACACAAATGTGGAATCAGCCAATCACGTGGCAGCAACCCGATGCATTTTGGCATGTAGACAATTGCGATTCCCCAAATTTATCTGTTTTCGACAGTCCAAAACAAATTAAAAGCACAAATATTACAAACATGTTTGTAATCACAGATAGATAGATCTATATCTTTATAGATATCTATTTATGTGTCACATTTCAGGGGGCTAATTCTTGAATTTGAAATGTTTCACAGTTGAATCGCTGGATTAATCTACGTAGATAAATCCGTAGAGTTCATTGATGCTTAAGATTAAATTTGGGTTTGAAAAGCTTAAAAGTAAATGACAAACGTTCCTGAGAGGTTTCTGAAGGAAGACCAGGTCATACGTCTTGAATTTCTGCTTGGTGGAAACAGAGTTTCGTTAATAAAGAAGAATAAAGTCGGTTTAGTCTGTTAAGCTAATGTTTGTGGAGACCAAGGCGGAGTTTAAGGATTAAAAGCTTTCAGCTGCTTTTGTTCTCCACAGATTTCTTTGTCTCAGAGTGTTTGTTGCCCTCTGAGCCAGCAGATGACCTCCGTGACCTCCACCTTTCTCGTCGTCATCATCATCATCATCCTGCTGCTGCTGCTTTTGTTTCTCTTCATTCCTCATGTCCTTCGCTCATTTTATCACGTTATTTATTTATTTATTTTCTGTTTTTTTTATTTTCATGTTCCAGTAACTTGTTCATTTAATCTATCTTGTGATTAAAAACATTCTTCTGTCCTCTCTTCCCTCAGACTCTAACCTTTGTGTCCAAAGACTGGGAGCTGGCGCCCTCTGGTGGACATGTGGCGGAACTTCAGGTGAGGTTAAATAAAATGAAACAATTTTGCAATGGGAAAGGTAAACACAATTAAAATGAACACAAATTAATTGTAAATTGGTGCCATAATTTTAAACATTGCTGTGCAAATCCAGAAGGACATAAATACATTAATGAGATTAGCTAAACTGGATAAATTTCTTTGTACGGTTATTTAAAATCAGATTTCGTCACATTTTAAGCATAATTTGCAAATTTCTGTTGTAAAATCACTTTAGTCTTAAAAAGATATCTATTTTAGCCCAGTTTAGTTCAAACCTGGATTGGTTACAAACTTTATTCATGATCCATTACATTTATATTTTACAGTTGGAGATTATGTTTTGTGTTTTTATAACCAGCTCTTTTGTATTTTAGAACAATTTTATTCCAAAAGAGTGAAATTACATTAGGAAATTTTGTCTCTGTGATGCTAAATTTAATTTCAATTTCAGTTTTTATCATTTTCAAGCCGCAAAAAAATCAGAGGGGTGGCTGTAAATTAAAGGGATTTTCAATAAAACCCCTCAGAAAAACCCTGAAACCGTCGTTCATCGTCCTCATTTGTTTGATTCTGATCCAAATCCTGCTGAAATCTTAAACCGTGGCCTGATCTGATCTCCAGCAGACAGAGGAGCGTCCTGCATCTGCCGGGATCTTCAGTCTGAGCGTCCGTCGACCGAACGCGGAACACGACTTTGGTGAGGAGACGCTCTTCACGCTTCACGTCCTGCTGAGAGCTCGGAGAAAACGGCGCAAAGCATTTAAGATGGGAACCTGGTGATAGCTGAAGAGTGAACCTGTGGCGAGAAGCAGTTAATCAATAATTGCACGATAATTTCAAATGAACCCGATAATTTCTGCTTGCATGATTGTTTGTTTTTTCCTTCTTTTCCTATTGGATGATAAAGGCTTCCCTCAGTCTTCACCCCCCCTACTTGTTTCAAAACGGCCGCCTTCACAGACGCATTCCTTTACTCGGTCTGTAAGGAGATTCTTGGCTTTAATATCGTCAAAAAGCCGATATTTTAAAAACAAATTCCCTGGAAAAACAAACCAGTCGCAAACGTATCAAACTCAAGCAGCGATCTCGCGATACGGTACCGATTTCTCATCTTCAGTTTTGCCCAATATCGACACTGACCCGATATATTGACATGAGACTTTAAGACTTTTATTTCATTTGTTGTGTGGAAGGTTAAAAAAAGGCTTCTTTAATTGATATTATTCTTGTAGAGATCATTCAGTTAAAACCGACCAACATCACTGCTACTTGTCGATAGATGTTAGCATCACTATTGTAGCGATCGCGGCTCTGCTAGGTGGATAAAAGTTGCTAAATACAAACGCTGGCGCAGATTTAGATGTTGGAGAGTTTATATATGTTTTTATATGCAGATCGGATATCAGTTTTTGTTGTTTTTTTGATGATATCGGACCGATATCAATATCAGATCGGGCCATCCATATAGTTAAGCAGATCATAGACGTTCACCAGCACAGATATGTGATCAAGCTCAGAGATGAGTTGATAGTTTTCACTTTTTGGTTTTAAAATTGTCAATTTAACACATTTTCCTGTCTGAACTTGTTGATCGATGTTATTTTAAGGGAGATTTTGTTAGAAATTAACAGATAATCCATTTATTTATTTTATTTCCATTTTTAATTGCTTTTAAATTTGTTTAAGTGATATTTTTGTTAACTGAGATCAATCTTGTTTAGTGTTTTTGGTGATTTGTTTTTCAGGATGTTTAACTTTAGAGATTAAAGTGCGTTGATGTTTGAGAGGGTTTACCTGCGTTTGTTGCGCCGTTATCATTAATCAAACAACAATATTATCGTTTATCGCAATCATTCCTGGGGCAACTCATCATTTCTGGATGTGGAATATTGACATGCTTGGTAAAGAGATAAATAGATGAGTTTATGTCTGTATGTCTATTTATTTAAACGTTAGATTTGAATTTCAACGTTTGCTTCAACATTTCTCTCGTGTTTGTCAGGTTTTGCGGTGACGGGTCACCTAGACGGCGCCGGTAAAAGTCACGTGTTCGTCAGCGACGTCGACCCGCTGGGACTTTCAGCTCGAGAAGGTAAAACATCAGCAACAAAATCCCAGCAGAGCTCCAGTTTTCTGGCCTCAGATGTTCAACATGTTGAGCTTCTCCACCAGGGGGCGCTCTGTGTTTTTTTTTCGTTTTTAGCTCTAAAGTGATGAAACAGCTTTAAATGTAAGAATCAACAGAAACGAACATGGTGGTGAGAGTTTTTAAGCAATTTTAGAAAACAATTGATTGTTTTTCACTAAAAGCATTTTCCAAATCTTGATAAAATAATCAAATAAATACTATTTTCTAGACTTTTAGAATTTCCTTCCAGAGTTTCTGACAAACAACAACAACAAAAAAGAGCTTCAGATTCATAATAAATCTTTTTATTTGTATACAAAGAGGATAATATGTAATTTCTTACAAGATTAACGTGTTTGAATCCTTGTGGGAAGATAAAATAATCTGAAACTGGGCCACCATCCTCCTTCCAGGCCTGCAGGCCGCAGACGAGGTTCTGGCTGTGAACGGATCGGCCGTGTCGGGACTGGACCTGGACTTCCTGCACAACCTCTTCAAACACCAGAACCTTCAGCTGCTGCTGAGCCGCGGCGAGCCGTCCGTCCCCACCGACCCGCATGCCTGGCCCGAAGGTAGCCTGGCGGAACCCGGCACGCTGGCACCTACAGGCAGTCGAGGGACCAATCCGATCAATCATGAGCCACTTTACGCTGGTTGATAATCCCACTAGACCAAACCTGGAGACCAACCATCTCAAATCACTTCACGAGAAAAACAAAACGGTTTTAAACCAGTCGCACCTCATATTTAAAAATGAAATTAAGTTTTAAAAAGTTTATAAAAAGCAACAAAACGTCAATGCTTACAGGGAATTAAACCTCAGATTCATTCGTTTTGTGCTCATTTAAAACAAACACATTAATCCCATCAAGCAGTACAATCCAAAAATAGTTCAAATGTAAACATATAAATTAGAAAAGCATAAAAAATAAATATAATAATGTGTTTGCTGTAAAATGAAGAGATTTACTTAATAAGATATTGACCCATGCCAGGTGAGCATATGGACACTCTTATGCCTGAACATGGTGTTCGTTATGGACAATCAGTGACGAGCACAGAAGTCCAATAACAAACGACCATTCAGGTTCGGATCAGGGGGGGCGTTCCTCCCAATCACACCCCTCCAGGTCAGACTGTCGTTGAAGTCCCCCAGCAGAACAAGAGAATCACCGGCGGGGGCATTATTTAATACCCCATCCAGTGTCTCCAAAAGGGTTGGTACTCTGAACTACTGTTAGGTGCATAAGCACAAACAGCAGTCAGGACACGTCCCCCCACCCGAAGGAGAAGGGAAGCAACCCTTTCGTTCACCTGGGTAAACCCCAACGTACAGGGACAGAGCCGGGGGCAATGAGTATGCCCACTCCTGCCCGGCGCCTCTCAGTGACGTTCCATGTCCCCAGGGCTAGCGCCTGTAGCCTAGGATCGGACCGCCAAGGTCCCCGTCCCCGGCCGCCGCCCAACTCACACGGCACCCGATCCCTACGGCCCCTCCTGCAAGGCGCTGCGTCTGCTGGAAGGGGGGCCCATGTCGTCCTTTCGGGCTGAGCCCGACCGGGCCCCATAGGCGAAGGCCCGGCCACCAGGTGCTCGCCGTCGTGCCCCCACTCCACAGAGGGGGGTTCCGGTGACCCACGTCAGGGCCAGGGAAACTGGGCTCAATAAATGTTTGCCTCCATAGGGGTTTTTGGACTGCTCTTTGTCTGGTCCCTCCCCTAAGGATCTGTTTGCCATGGGTGACCCTACCAGGGGCATGAAGCCCCAGACAACATAGCTCCTAGGGTCATTGGGACTCACAAACCCCTCCATCACGTGGCAGTCCAAGGAGAGAGACGGACACAAAATTATCATTATCAATAATCATTTTAATCATAAATAATCCAGATTTGTTCCCTAAAAACCTTAAACGTTAGTTTCTTTAGTCTTGGTGAGATTTATCAGATTTAATGGCAAATCATTGAGGAAAACTGACCATGAACCCTCTGGTCTGTCGCAGATGCTCCGCCCCCGGCTGCCGTTGACCTCGCCATGGCGCTGACGCACGAGTCACCTGAGAAGGTGAGCTTCGGTCTGGATGTCGGGCTCAGGTTTGTGTGTGTGAGCCGCTGATGGTTCCCCGTGTGAGTTTAGCTGCATATTTACAAAGAAGCAGAAAGTGAAGATTGTTTGGATGTAGCCTGAACGTTTCTAGAGTTTAGTTTCAGTCAGCTGACCGTATTTCCTCTGCAGTTTATAAACAAGTCGCTCGCAGCGCTGACATTCAAACATGTCTGAACTTTAACAAAGAGAAGGTAAGACATTCAAAAGAAGATAAAAACAACCCTTTTCTGAAATTTCACTAAATTTAACAGAAACAGGAGCTTGATGGTTCTAAAAAGCTGATTTTCAAAGAATTTATTTTGTTTTGTTTAAACTGTCTGCACATTCTTATATATATATATATATATATACATATATATATATATATATATATATATATATATATATATATATATATATAAAAAATTCTAACTGCAATCTTTTTTTAAATATCTTTTTTTTTTTACGTATTAATATATTTATTTTCTTTTTCTGCTTAAAACATGTCTTTGTTTCCCGTTTTGTTTGAAATTTTGAATCAAAAAAGTAAATTTTACACTTTTTTTTCTTGGTTTCTTTATCTTACCTGATCACAAGATCAGAACAAGATGAAGGAAGCTTAGAAACAAGGAAAGCTAAATTTGGCACTGCTTGCTTCGGACGCTGTTCACGTCCAGATTTACCACGTCTGGTTCCTCCTGTTGCACGATTATGACGCACGTCCCCCAGTTGATGACGGAAAAGTCGGATAAAATGACCGTAAATGCTTTTAAATACGTATTTAAATTAGTACATGTGAAGGTGTAGCTATTCAGAGGGGGGGGGGTTCTCCTGTCGCATTTTCCTGCTTTTTGACCGTCAAGTCAAATCCGAACTTTGTAAGTTTTGGTGAAGCTTCAGCTTGATGGCTCTGATGTTCAAACTCCTACCAGCATAAATGCTATCGTCCTTCTCAAGCTCCTTAAACTCACCTGCATTGATCACATGCAGGTGACCCCCGCCCACCACTTGTCACATGACCCGCCCTCAGCATGGTAATCTGGCTTAACGCTGTCGGAGCAGACTAATCCTCCCGCTGAAGCTCGTAGACGTTAGAACCCCCGCAGCTGCTGGTGCCAGCGAGGGCGACCTCTGACCTTTGACCATGGGCGCTCTGTGCTGGGTGTTGCCGCTGGAGGAGGACAAGGACGGAGGATTCGAGCTGGTGGAGCTGCAGGACGAGCTGACCTGCTGTCTGGGCTGCAGGCGACATGCGGGCGGCTTCGCTCTGCTGGTAAAACTTCATGATCTCATTAGATCGGACAGATCGGCTCCTTCAAGACCAAATTATTAGCTCTCCAGCTTGCTGGGAATTCCTATAAATCTTTAAAATAAGTTTTTCTCACTAAGTTTGTATGAAGAGTTCCAAACTTGTAATGATCACATCATTTCTTATTTGTTCCTTGTTTCCTATGTGCTTCACATCATTGGAAAGCTTTGAATCCACACTTTCAGGATCTGTAAATACCTTAAAATGCTCTCATGGAGACTTGTGCGTAGTTTTGTTGCAGCCAGTCACATGTTGTTGGGTTTAATGTATTTTATTGGGACTTTACGACAAAAACAAAACATGAGCATGACTGTTAAGTTCTCAGACTTTGAACAAGAAAAACCTGTGGCATGCATTTCCCTTCAATCTTAATTACTTTGACATTCCTAAACAAAGTCCAGGACAACCAGTTGCTTTCAGAAGTGAACTAATAAATAAAGTGTCCATCTTTGCAATTGAAAACAACAGATTTTTTTCCCATAAGCGACAAATATATGACTTTTTTACAGCAGTCTAAACGGACCAATTTCCACAACCATATATGATACTAATCTGGTGTCTACGCTCTAAACAGACATATCGCCCTTTTTCTGAATTATCCGTCATCAACGTGGGACGTTGCATCAGAGTTCTGCAGCAGAAGAAGCCAGAACGTCCGAAGCAAGCAGTGCCGAGCTCAGCTTTCGTTTTTATCAGCTTCCTTCGTCTTGTTCTGATCTTGTGACGATACGGTCGGCGTCCGTCGTTACTGACGTAAACACGCCGCTGATGCGGGACGTCTACGTTCTTCTTCTGGTCCCTTTGGAGTCCTAAACCGTTCACACAGAGGTCTGATGGGGGGGTATCATTTAAATGCCAAGATAAACAGTCCTGGTAAAGACGTTTCATGAGAAATCTTTATCTAGTAAAGCTTTTTGTTACCCAAACAGAACTTCACTGTAATGCTTTGAGGCGCCTGGTTGTTTTGAAGCTTTACTGTCAGCCTTTAATGAGCATTTACATTTGTGGTTTAGTTTGATTTCTCTGCAGATTAGACGTTTCTTCTTCTCCCTCAAACTGCAGATTAACGGAGGGAGTTTCCTGGCCTGGATGCCAGTTTCTCTGAGTCGTATTGTGATCTGAGGAAGTCTCCGATATTCTCCACCTTGTCCTCGGTTCTTATTAAAACTCTGCAGCTGAAGGGCAACTGGGTCGTTTATTAGCTGCTGACGGTTCAGATTATGATGATGAACGAGGAGCAGAGAAGGTTCAAGCGCTCCACAGCAGCAACATTCATGGAGATTTTTAATACCAGCAGGACTTTAACGGCCAGTCGTCTTCTGGTTTCTGGCAGATCTTAAAATTATCAAGGGTTCAGAGCCGAGAGGGAAGTACGGCTATTTTCAAGGAGTTGCCAAAACTCTACATATACCAGAGCCTTTATTTCCAATTAAGTCTGGCGCATGTAAATGCATGTTTGGATTAATGTAAGTTACATTTAAAAAGGACAACTAATCGCAACTGTAAATAAAACTTGTACATTTAAAGTTTCTTCAAAGATTTGTTGTAGATGCTGAAAGTGACAGGCAGGGATGATCTTGTGATGAGGCCTGGGAGCTTGAGTTTTCTGCCCAGTATCTTGGCAGTTTCTGGACTGAGATGTCTGTTGTTGGGGGTGACTGTCCCCGAGGGCCCCGATTACCACAGGTGGTGTTCACGCTCCATGCCTTTTCTAGTTCCTCTCTGAGGCCCTGGTATTCCTCTAGTTTCTTCTGTTCTTTTTTTCCAGATATTGCTTTGTATTGGTCTGTCCTCTGCTGGTTATCCACCACTACATTCTCCAGTTAGTTTGCCATTAACATTTTGGATCTGGAAGTCCCACACGATCTTAGCTCAGTCATTCTCCACCACCTTTGGGGGTATGTCCCACTCTAATCTTGGGACTTCCAGTCTATATTCTGCACAGATGTTTCTGTACACTAGACTTGCCACTTGGTTATGCCGTTCCATATATGCCTTACCTGCCAGCATCTTGCACCCTGCTGTAATGTGCTGGACTGTCTCAGGGCCCTCCTTGCACAACCTACATCTTGGGTTTTGTCTGGTGTGGTAGATCTGAGCCTCTGTTGATCTGGATTTTAGAGCCTGTTCCTGTGCGGGCAGTATGAGTTTCTCTGCGCTGTCCTTGAGTCCAGCTCTTTCCAGGCATTGGTAGGTTTTACTGATGTCAGCCACTTCAGTTTTTTGTTGATGGTATATCCCATGGATATGCCACCTCCCATGGTGGTATCTCTAGTCCCTCCTCCTCTGTTCCTCATTGTCTAAGACCTTAACTGAGCACAAGGGCCGTTCTCCTTGATGTATTTATGGATCTTGGATGTTTCATCCTGGACATTGGCTCTGACACTCACTAGTCCGGTCTCAGGATGCTGGATTAGTAGCTTGTTCTTGCCATTGAGCTGGCTTTTTGGGACTTGCCTTACTCGTTGTAGGTATTTGACTGTGCCTCCTTTCCTTGTGGCCTCATCGAGGTTGACGTTTACTTGTGGGGTTCCAAGGTACTTCTACATCCAGAAGCCGTATCCACTTAATCAGTTGATTTAATGTGTGCCAGTTATTGTGGAGAGTGATCTACTTATCAACACTTGGTTCCCTAATGTTCTCCTGCCAGAACACGGAACGGGTCTTTTCCTTGTACCAGACGTTTCCAGAGAGCGAAGCGTCAGGCGTCGACATTCCCAAAAACCCGTACAGCAGACAGGGAAGTCTGCACCCGGTCAGCCCCGCCCACCTCAGTGTTTGTCAGCACCTGCGGAAAGTCATTGAGGAGCTGGTTGACACGGAGAAATCCTACGTCAAGGTGGGAATTCTTCCTTTAAATCAAGACATTAGGACTTAAAATTTAAACAATTACATGTATTTGCGGTTTTACTTTAAGCACAGTTTGGTTAAAAACCTGTTTTTTGCTTCTGGACTGCTCCTGTCAGGATCTGGTCCGACTTTTTGACATCTACCTGACGCCGCTGCAGAACGAGACGTTCCTCAGTAAAGACGAGGTGAGAACCGAGCAAAACAAGGTTTTTCCGTCAGTCGTCAGGTCGTCTTTTTGGATCTGGAGGTTCCATCTCTCTCTCTCAGATGGATGCGTTGTTCGGCAGTTTGCCGGAGATGTTGGACTTCCAGAGAGTTTTTCTCCAAACGCTGGAGGAGAGAATCGACTCCTGTCCGGATTTCATCAGTTTGGAAACTCCAGAGCAGTTCAGGATGCTCCTCTTCTCGCTGGGTGGATCGTTCCTGTATTACGCCGACCACTTTAAGCTCTACAGCGGCTTCTGTGCCAACCACACCAAAGTCCAGAAGGTTCTGGAGCGAGGTAAGGTCATTTATCCGCGCATTCTCTCTCCGGTCAAACATTAGCGGTGTAGAAATCTAACAGATGCTTTTGTGGTTCAGCGAAAACAGACGCAGCCTTCAAACACTTCCTGGAGTCGAGGAATCCGACCAATCAGCACTCGTCATCTCTGGAGTCGTACCTGATCAAACCTGTTCAGAGAGTCCTGAAGTATCCGCTGCTGCTCAGAGAGCTGGTGTCCCTGACTGACCCTGGGAGCCCCGAACACACACACCTGACAGGTAACACACAAACACACCTGACCGGTAACACACACCTGACAAGTAACACACACCTGACAAGTAACACACACACCTGACAAGTAACACACACACCTGACAGGTAACACACAAACAAACACCTGACAGGTAACACACAAACACACCTGACAGGTAACACACAAACACACCTGACAAGTAACACACAAACAAACACCTGAAAGGTAACACACACACACCTGACAGGTAACACACACATACACACCTGACAGGTAACACACAAACACACCTGACAGGTAACACACAAACACACCTGACAGGTAACACACACACACACACCTGACAGGTAACACACAAACACACCTGACAGGTAACACAAACACACCTGACAGGTAACACACACACCTGACAGGTAACACAAACACACCTGACAGGTAACACACACACCTGACAGGTAACACAAACACACCTGACAGGTAACACACACACACCTGACAGGTAACACACACACCTAACAGGTAACACAAACACACACCTGACAGGTAACACACAAACACAGCTACAGGTAACACACACACACCTGACAAGTAACACACAAACACACCTGAGAGGTTACACACATCCGACAAGTAACACACAAACACACACACCTGACAGGTAACACACACCTGACAGGTAACACACAAACACTCCTGAGAGGTAACACACACACACACACACACACACACACACACACACACACACACACACACACACACACACACACACACACACACAACTGACAGGTGGGAGACACACCTTTTGACCCCCTGCACATCCTCTTCTGTCCACTCAGAGGCGCTGAGAGCGATGGAGAAGGTAGCGAGCCACATCAATGAGATGCAAAAGATCTATGAGGATTACGGCCGCGTGTTCGACCTGCTGGCGGCGGAGCAGAACGGCGCCGACCGACAGGTAAACGACCAGCCGACCCGAGGACTCGTCGCGCCTCCGTACAGGTGTGAACCCGTCCGGTCTCTCCACAGGTGACAGAGATCTCCATGGGAGAGTTCCTGGTTCACTCGCCGGTGCTCTGGTTGAACCCGATGCCAAGCCTGCGGCGCCCGAGGAAGGAACCTCAGCTCACGCTGTTCGGTGGGTTCAGACGCCGTTAGAGACGCTGTTACAGGAAGTCTCAGACGTCGGCTACACAACAACGCATCACATGAGTACAAAAGTAATACTTAAACTACAAAATAAGATGATTAAAACTCCCCTTGTGGCATTTAAACAACTAGAAACAGAAGCAACTTCTGCCCCAACGAGGACTAAAGGCCGTGTTTGTTCTGTGGAGACCGGTGATGCATTCAAGGGTAATCCGTTAAGTATCAGGACATGTCAAACTTAAAACCAAAACACAAAAATATAAAACTATACTAAACAGTGTGAGATTTATCCTTCGAACCAACACTTGAGACAGAAATGTACCTCAATCCGACTGTAGCCGACCGAGAGATCAGGATTTTACCATCCGCTGGGGTTCATGGGAAATGTAGTCTTCCTTCAGGCTGAAAACTACCAAAACTGAAACTTCTTTGGTGTTAGGCTAAGACTTTAACACTGGTTGATTTTAAAAGATAAAGGCCCATCTAGTGGCTTTGTAAGCAAGTGACACCATTTTGATACATCTACTGCTGCTGTAGACATTTCACGGAAACAGTCAAACAAACTCTTGACCATAGACTTAACATCGCCGCTGTTCCTCCTCAGTGTTCAAACGAGCCGTCATCCTGGTTCACCGCGAGAACAAGCCCAAGAAAAGAGCGGTCAGTCCTCCTTCCTTCTGTTTGCTTTAAAGTCAAACCTCCAGTAGACTCAAACTTTACGTTGTTTTGGTTTTTTTTGTATCCGGCTACAGACGAGCTCCCGCCCCGCCGATGCCGATGCCTTCAGGTTCCACTGGTTGATCCCAGTTTCGGCCCTTCAGGTCCGACCGGCCGGCGTTCCAGGTCAGTGAGCCGTCGGAGGGTCGCCGTAAGGCGGGCCGTTCAGTGGAGTGACTCCGGGTGTTGTCTGCAGGTTCGGAGGACCCGCATGTTTGGGAGCTGGTACACAGCAGGTCAGAGGTCGAGGGTCGGCCGGAGACCGTCTTCCAGCTTTGCAGCAGGTATGGCTTTTTGGAAATCCCCGACACACTGGATCCAACTAGAAGCTCCGACGTAATCCAATAATGGGAAAGCTGGTCCCCAACAAAAATTGAGGGACCCGATTATCACCGATAGACTGTGTGATAAACGTCAGCTCAACCGTTTTGTATTATCCACACGACGTACGCTGCAGTTTCACTGTTTCAGTAAAAAAGGATCTTCTTTCATTTGCCGCTGCGTCTCTCAGATTCCCGTCGTATTGCTGCGAATTGAGCATAGCGCGTTGTTTTTGTAGTTGTGACTTGAAAATGTAGACTTCCCCATTCAGAATAATCGTGGTGCGACTTTAAGTCAGACGCTGTTGTTTTGTTTGTTCTCAGACGGAGCAATCGTCATCTCAGTAAAAATAATCTTTCTAATCAGAAATACTTGAGTCAAGACCTTCATGTTTATCTACTTTTCTCAGGTTTCTTAATTTGCCATTTTTTTTGTGTAAGGATTGGAGATTTTCATTCGTCGTTTGAAAGGGGATCATTTTTTGAGTTTCCCAGCAGATTAAATAGTTACGGGATGTCAATAATTGCTCTATTTATGTTTTTCTATTGATTTTCCAGGCAGAAAACAAAAAAAACAAAAACAGCATTAAGTCTGGAGTATTTCCCGCTCCTAGTTTCAACAAACCACGCTGCAAAATCTTCCTGGAGGCGGCATCTGTTAAAGATCGCACGGCGTTAAAGAGAGTTGATGCCCGCATCCGTCCTTCCGTTTGTTTTTTTGATGCACATACTAGGCAGCTAACTGATGCGCATTTAAGCACGCAAACACATGCTAATGCTACGTTAGCCGCTTTGGCAAACGAGCGTGTCCCGTAGCCAGTCTCTCTCAGCAGAGGGGGAGCTAGAAGGGGGGGTGGGGTGGCACCGGACCCTCCTGAGATCTGATTGGAGCCCCAAATGACGGTGCAACAGCGAAATTTGTTTACTATTTTCTTTAAAAGTAAATAAGGACAAAATATTTGTTATTTTATTCCATTGTCCAAAAATAATAATAATTGAAAATCAGGTTTTTAGAGAGCAAAAATCAAGATTTTATTTTTGACCAAAATGGCCCAGCCCTACATGGAACGATGAGTTTGTCCCTTTTGTGTTTCAGCGATTCAGAGACGAAGGCCGCGATTCTCCGCGCTCTCAGCTCACTCCTCAGACAGCAGCCCGCATCCGAGAGCGCCACCTGGAGGAGGAGGAGGCGGCGCGGACTAGGCCGCCCCGACCTCCAGAGGGCGACGCCTCGACCGAACGGCGTCCCGGAGGAAACGCGCTCCGAGCCGCTGCCGCCGGGCCACACCAAGCCCTCCTCGGGGACGAGGCCCAGGCTCTGCTCCCTGACCGGGGAGCTGGAGGCTCAACTGCAGCGCCTCAACTTCACAGAGGAGTCGGACAGTGCGGCGCCTCCACCGGGCGAGGACCAGATGGGGCGGACGGACGGAGGCGGCGGACCGGACTTCAGCCACTTTGTGGGGAGAGACTTCAGCGATCAGAGCTTGACGTCCGTCATCAACGAGGATTGCTTCTACGTTTCGGTGCTTGGAAGCCAGACGGACATAGATCTGGAGACGTGAAGCCGAATCACACATATATTCCCGCCCTCGACATAAATGGTGTGTTCCATTTACCTCAGATTTCATCATTCGGAGCACGCCAGAGGTCGCAGAATTCCAGTGTTACCTGCTTCAGTCGCTCTCTCTAAAATACAGACATCCACAGAGAGAACATTGTTCCATGATTTATAAATCTACAAACGCATTTCCTTCAAAGACTAAAAAAAATGAAGAAGTAGAAGAAAGTTCAAAAGAATTTTGTTTTCCCATCACAGCTGCTGTTTTTAAGAAGAGCGGCCATATTGGATCCAGAAGTCGGTTTTAATTGAATTCTCCAACTTTTCCCCAAAGTCTGACTCCACTGGAGCGTTAAATTACATTTTTTCCAACTTTAAAGTCTGACTGAGAGGTCAGAAGAATTTTTATCCGACCGCTTTTGATTCTGGATTTTTCTGTTACCTTTAAAAATAAGGTCATTCTACGTTATAAATGTGGGTACGCCAGACTTCTCAGTGAACAGCCTACGACATCACAGCGACCAGAAGAAGAACGTAGACGCCCCCCGGCGGCGCCGTGTTTGCGTCTGACGCCACCGTCTGTGGACGGACGTTGTCGTATCGTCACAAGATCACAACAAGAGGAAGGAAGCTGAGAAAAGAGAAGGCTAAACCCGGCACCGCTTGCTTCGGACATTGTTCACGTCCAGATTTACCACGTCTGGCTTCTGCTGCTGCACAATTATGACGCACGTCTCACGTTCATGATGTCAGATAGAAGTTATTATAGCAGGACCGAGGGGACTGCAGATGCTTTCAGATCCACATATGGAAACTAATGTTTCTGTTTTAATCAGTAACTTTAATTGTTTTTTCCTATGAAGTCATCAACATTTGGAATTTTACTTTAAAAACAACTCAAAAGGTTTTCTGGTTACATTTCAGGTATTTATTCTAACATTTCTTATTATTTTAAAATGCAACTTTTTTAACTGCTTTATGTAAAATTGCAGATTTATTCATGCTGATTTTTATATTTAAATCTTAACCTTTTCATTTGAAATCTCTCCTCAATTGTTAAAATAATCTAAAAAATCGTAAAATAAGGTTTTAGATAGTTAGCTGCAGTTTTTCTTCTATTTGAAATAATTTATTCATAGAACATTAATATTTTGTGTAAAACGGAATTAAGTTAAAATATTTTCTGTAAAATTTTCAGGTATTTGTTGTTTTTTTATTAATTTAAAGAGTAAATTTAATTTGTATTACTTTTTCCTTTATTTGTTTCCTGATGTCTGAGAGCAAAACATTTAAGATCCAACAAACCGGCACCAGTTGGAAATGTTATAAGAAAGCTATTAATTTATTTGTGTTTCTTTCTTTTTTTTACTATCTTAAATATGAAATGTGCAATATTTGAAAAAATTGCAAATATCATTTCAAATATAAATCCTCTAAAACAGGAAAATTACATTTTTGATGTTTTAAAGTGAAACTGGAAGCCTCTGAAATATCGACGTTTTTTTCACCAGTCATAGTTCGATTTATTGATTTAAGCTGCGCAATAACCGGAACAGAATCACAAACTGAAACCATACTGAATTTTTCATATTTTATAAATCTCTGTTGTAAATATTTAACCGTGTACATTTTCTTAGTTTTTTCATTTTTAATTTTTAAATTGACAATGCAGTTTCTGAAAACCCAGAGCTGCTGCTGCACACTTACAGCCTTTTGTACATTTGCCACAATCTCTCAATGTGTGTATATATTTTTTTATACATTTCTATTGACCGTTTTTTATTATTAAATGAAAAAAAAAAGTTTTCCTTTATTTATTTTATAAAATGTTCGCGTACATCTGTAAATGATTTAACTGATTAATTTTATATTAAAGAGATTTTTCATGCCAATGTCTGTTGTTTTTGTTTATTGTTTGTTTTCTTTGGGGGGGTGGATGCTCGGTCTCCATGGCAACAGTTAAGGTTCTTTATCATCAGCTAAATCTAAGACATCCTCATCTCTAAAGCTGTTTCCAGACTTCTTCCTTTGGGTTTATGCTGCGTCTGTTTGGTAAAACTGAGCTGAGACTGGGTTAGGTTGTTCTTTTGAAAAGCTCATTAGAGTTGATTTATCTTTTTAATTATCCAGTGAAATTTGATGTTTAGTTTGACATCAGTTTGGATTATTAGTTGCGTCAGTAAATGTACATTCATTTTGTTTAAATGTTGTTTTGTACAATTCAAGCAAGGAAAAACTGATTAAAATATACGAACTTTTTAGTTTTAACGAATATTTTTGTGGTTTCTAAAATGGTAGTAGTACAAGCAGGACAAAAAACAATGTATCTAAAGTTTTAGTTTAGAATATTTTTATTTGGGACTTGAAATCATTTCGGAACTGTTCTGTCCCGGCTGCACCTGAACGCATCACGGGCTGGATCTCGTCCGACTGATGTTTTGAAGCGTTTGCGGAGTTTTTGGGCTGATTTGAGGCTCCAGGTGACTGGATTTGGACTAAAGCCGATTTTTTACCTTCAGTTTCCAGATATTTGTAATTAATCCCGAAGCTCAGGTGAGTGACGTTACAATGAAAGAGTTTTAATACCGTACTGCTGTTGATGCTAACTAGCTTTCTAGCTAGCTAGCTAGCTGCTCTGTTTTCTGCTCGATTATGCTCAGCATTTATACCATAAAGTTATGTCTAAGTGCCTAAATGGGCAAAGATTTACTCTTTTCTTTGTTCCACTACTGACATATACGGTTCTAGGCTGAGCTGTGGGCTGTCAGAAGATGCTAACTCTTTATGGTCAAAATTCAAAATGGCGGCGAGGAGTTAGCAGTTAGGAGTTAGCTCTGTACTCAAACATCCACGGTAAACGTGTTCTTGTGGATTGAGGCTCCACAAACGGGCTAATAAGCTAAAAAAAGAAAGAAAAAATACTTAATATTCTTTTATCAGTATTTTTCTGGATTTAAAACCTTTTTCATCACATGGTGTTAGAGAAACTTAAGGTTTGCTTCATTTGCTAGCTTCCCACTGACTAAAGAACACTTCCACCCAATTTCTCACTGGAGTATCTTAAATCTGCTGTAGTAAAAAAACAAAAAACAAACGTATGTTTGATTTCATTTAACATTCACATACAGTACACAAGAACAGAACAACTGTCGACAAAAAGAAAGTAACCTACATTCTGACAGAGATGAGTAGATACAGGATGAAAAACACAGCATTTAAAGTGACAGAGTAAGTGACCGGGTTAAGCTTTTGTTCTCTAGAAGTTTAGTCCATTTGTTCCATCTCTTTTTGTAAAGGTCCGATTGCAGCCTCAGCATAAACGTTAACTTTTCCATTTTGTGGGTTTCTTCCACCAGATCCAGCCAGTTCTTTAGCGTTGGTGGGTCAGGTTGAAGCCATTTTCGAGTGATCGATTTTTTTGACTCACGTTCAAATCCTCAGGAACGGCTCCGAGCAGCAGTAACATGGTAGGTTGTTGGAATTTAAGGCCCAAAATTGATTCAATCTTATCCAAAACGTCCTTCCAATAAGTTGTGATCTTTATGCAGGACCAGAAAATATGGGAGTGATTTGCCTCTGTATCCCCGCATCCTCTCCAGCATTTAGAAGCATTTGGGTTTCTATAAATCTGCTGCTTTGGTGTTCTAAAGAAACGTAACAAGTTTTTCAAACTGAACTCACGCCAGTAGTTTGAGGAAGTGGTTGAAGCAGCGGATTCACACATAATGTCCCACTGATCTTGTGATATTTCAGTATTCAACTCTTCCTCCCATCTTTTCCTAATATAATCTGTGGACTTTACTCTGGATCTCAACAAACCCTGATAAAGTTTGGAAATGGTGATTTTGCCAGGTTTGGAATAAGCTTGTGAAACCAATTGAACTATCTTGTTAGAATCTGAGATGTAGTCTTTTAATATGTTTTGAAAAAAATATTGTCTAAATTGCAAATATCTAAAGAAGTCTCCTTTTTCTAAATCATATTTTTGTTGTAGTGTGTGGAAACTTGGTAGTGTACTTTTGTCCAGTATCCTGCAATATGCAGTTATTCCTTTTTGTGACCAGTCTTTAAAACTGGAGTCTAATTGGTTAGGGGTGAAATCTGAGTCAAAGGTCCATCTGAGAATCCGTATTCCTTAACCACTTCAAACCAGGTCAAAAGGGTAAATGATACCAGGGGATCTAAAAATTTTTGGCATGGTGCTGCAAGTTTCTGATCCCCAATCGAAGCTTGTATTGCAATGTTTCCACTCTTACTTTCTAATTCTTTCCATCCAGCCTCGTAGGTATGGTCACACCATTGTACTACTGTTTTGAGTTGAGCTGCTGGGTAATAATCATGAAGATTTGGGAGTGACAACCCCCCTTTTTCTTTCCTAATTGTAAGAGTACTGTATCTAATATATTTCTTTATATTTCATTATATTATTCTTATTTTGTAGCTATTTTAAAATTGCTCTCAGGGTATAAACTTGACCGTGGGATTAGAATTTCGTCCCACCTCATGTACCGCATGTGATGTGATGACAAATAAAATTCCTTGATTCTTTGAAATTAATTATCCCTTTGGGATAAATAAAGTATTTCTGATTGATTAAAGAAAAATACAATTTCTTACATATAATCAAAAATCCTTACTTGTATACATTACATAGAAACGACCGCTTTCACAATAAAGGAAGGTCGTTTTTTTGAAAGTGAGGATACTGGTTCTCTTATTAATGTTTAGAAGTGTGGTGCAAATTACGTTTTGGTTAAAGTAAAGACTATAATAATGAGGATTGGGGTTAACGAAATAAATCAGATAATCTGAGTCAATAGAGTCCTCAGTGGGATATAAACACAAGTGTGTGTGTGTGTGTTAGATAAAGCTTTTCATTAACATCTCCATCTGGCTCTAAACTGATGTCTTTTGAACCCTCTGGGGTTTTCTTCTTCTACCAGATGGTTTGATTCTTCTCCAGACGATATTTACAGGGGTCAGAGGTCAAACTGTTTCCTTTAATCCGAAGCTAATTTCAGTCACAATGGATTTTAGATGCAGGAATCAAAGCCAGTGCTTCTTGTGAGACACTGGTTTAAAGCAAGAGGAGGAAATATTAGAGGTTTTAAATAATTTTTTAATTTAGGGGAAAAAAATGGAAATCGACTTAATGTTTTTCCAAATGTAAATTAATAAAAATATTATTCAACAGAACAAGTCGTTAAATCAACCAGTTTTTCCGGAAATCTTCTCTCTTTTTTTAACAAAGTGAATAAATTTATATTTAACAAACAAAAAAATACAATGACAAGATTTAAAAAAACAATTAAACTTGAAGAAAAGGAAAATCTGCATTATTCTAAACATATTTATACAAATTTTATTTTGTAAATATGATAAAATATTGTTAAATTACGGTAAAATAAAAATATATAAACCTTGTTTAGAGGAAAATATAAACAAAAGTTAAAATGCATTGGAACAAAAATATGTTTTTGAAGTAAAAAGAAAAATATATGTTAATGAACATTAATGAGAAAATTTTTATATACAAAACTGATAAAATTGTAACTTTAAATATAATCACAGAAGGTTTTTATATAAAGTAGAAAAATATTTATCTTTACATATGATATATATATTTTTAAATTGGCATCAAACATAATAAAATACATAAAAATCTAAATAATTCAAAACAAAACCCACCAAAGCAATAAAAAAATTAGAATAACATAATAAAAAAACATGATTTAATAATGTGATCACAAACAATAACACAAATAATCAGAATCCAAATAAAATAAAATAAAACAAAATAAAGCGTTTAAGGTCTCAGGCCTGAGTTACATAAATAAAATAAAAAATGTTTCGAACAAAAACATCAGTTTAATAACGGTCAGTCGCTCTGAAATAACACCAAGGTCTTGAGTTTGTCCTTCTGTTCCCTGCAGAGCGAAGGCCCGCGGGCTCAAACCTCCAGAGAGATGCAGTAACGGCGGCACCTCGTCGAGCGACACGAAGCAGGCCGAGGTCAAAACAGGCTGTTCAGGATGTGGAGCGAACATCAAACCGCTGCTTGCCTCCGGCGCTTCGAGCAGGAAGACGGGAATTACTCATGTCTGACGGGTGGGTTATAAATTACCTTAAAAAAAAAACCTACAAGTGTAATATATTTGTTATACAACATGTGAAATACAGGATTCTAGAAATGGATCATAAAATTAGAATAAATATAATCTTGAAACAATATAAACATAAAAGTAATGAAACAATAAAGGGGGAAATTTACTATATTTTAAAGTAGGAAAATATAAATTGTCTTTATAAAAGCTGTTTTTAAACATAAGATGAAAACCTGTATTTTATGCCTGTTTTTTTAAATAATTTGCCATAATTTATGTGTAAAAGGATATTTAAAATGCATTAGTTCAATTAGAACAATATTTATTTAATAATTTCATATATTAAACTTAATTTTTCTCCAAATAATGAACAAATAATCATACTGATAATGTTCTAAACTAATTTTTTATGATTTTCTAAATCCGTTTTTATCCCTGTAAGGAAAGCGTTTTATAAATAAAATTTGATTTATTTTTGTTTCTGATTTAAATGTTACGTTTTAAATAACGATCTTAAAATGCTTTTAATGTTTTATTTTGTATCTGTTCTGGTGAAAGTCTCAATATTGTCTTTAAATTTATGAATTATCTGATCATTATTAAACAAATAAAGCACATTTACCTCTTATTTCCATCAGATAAACACAAATTAGGATTAGATTGGTAAATTTAGGATCCAGTTTCAGCAGAAGTTGGTGAATAGTTGCTAGTTTGAATCCCGGTTGCGTCTCTGCCGCATCGCAGAGTTTTATTGTGAAAGGACCACGGACCCGGACGGCTGCGGCAGGATCTGAAACGCGCCCGTTTTCCTTCGGAGACGTCACCTCTCCGCATCTGCGGTGGGAACCGGCCGCCGTCGTGTTTTGGTTTCCTCCTTGTTGGGGACTTTTTAAACGCAACAACACCAATTTGGCCCAGCCGATGCCTGCGGACCGCTCAAAGTTGTTTTCTCCCAGGGAAGCCGGCAGGAAAATGTGTGTTTATGGTTTCCTGGCTGCGTCTGCAGGATTATGGTAATAACAGGCTGCCGGGCGGCGCTGGTGGGCGGGCGGCTCTTATCAGCGCCTCGCAGCGGCCCGTTCTTCACCTTGATTCACGGCTCGGCGACTTTATCACCAGAACCAGAAGGAAGATGCTTCTAAAGGCACGGCTGGAGCACCGCCGATCATATCGGTGATGAGCTTTTATCTCTGCGCTCAGAGAGCGACCCGGAAACGGCGGTGGAGGGCGAGAGGCGGCGGGGGCGTGTTGGTGCGGCGCTGCAGGGGTGACGCGGGCGGCTCGTCAGATACGATCGCTGCTCTGCGGCTCCGCCAGAGACGCCGGTGACCTTCAGGCCGGGTTTCTTCTGCTCAGACCGGAGACGGGCTGCAGGATGGGCTGAAGCCTGTCTCAGTTTCCAAGGAGACGGGATGCTGAGGCGGGGGTGGGGGCGGCTGACCCACGCTCTGTGTTTGTTTCACGCCGGAGTCAGTTCAGGATCTGCAGCGGCCGGCTCCTCTCTGCTCAACTTCTTCCAAGTGTTTGCAGCAACTCTCCGTCTCCCGGAGGAACGCCGCAGCCTCAGAGGGACGTAATTAGGAGTCAATCATCACCAATTAAGCTGCTGACCATCTACAGCTGGCGGCCTCAGCTGCGCGTCCGTCACGCTCCCTTCACGCCTCGGCGGCGCCGTCGCGGCCCGCCGGAGCGCACTGATTGTCTGACAGTATGCCTCCCGCCGCCGTTCAGATCCTTGCCTTCGCCCTGGCGCTGCTGGGCGTCCTGGGCGCCACCGTGGCCACGCTGCTCCCCAACTGGAAGGTGAGCGTCAACGCCTGGACCAGCGTGATGACGCCCATCTCGCAGATGCAGGGTCTGTGGGCCGACTGCGTCTGGTACAGCTCCGGCGTCTTCAGCTGCACCGTGAAGAACTCGCTGCTGTCGCTGCCGCCGTCTCTGCAGTTGACGCGGGCCGGCATGGTCCTGTCCTGCCTGCTGGGCGCCCTCGGACTCTGCCTGGCCTCCCTGGGGCTCAAGTGCACCCGGTGGGGGGGCGGCCGCCGAGCGAAGGCACTCACGGCCATCGCGGCCGGCGGCTGCTTTGTCCTGGCGAGTCTCCTCTGCCTGGTCCCGGCGGCGCTGTACACCAACGAGGTCATCGCCGCTTTCCTGACCACCGACCTCCCGGAGAGCAGCAAGTACCAGCCCGGCGGCGCGCTGTGCATCACCTTCGTCGCCGCCGGCTTCCTCCTCGCCGCCGGCGTCATTTTCTGCTTGTCCTGCCCAGGAAGGAGATCAGGACGACCCGAAAGCGCCTCCATCTCCTCCCCCTCAGACCCGGTCGGACCGAAAGAGAAAGATGGCGAGCTGCAGAGGCAGGAGCGCAAAAGTAAGCAGAGAAAAAGCGTCACGCTGCAGACTGGCGGCGAGAGGCGAGAGGAACCGGAACTGGACCGCCAGAGGAGACCGTTCTGCTCCCCGTCCAAACTGGCCCAGAAAGAAGACCTGAAGGACAATTACAGCCTGCAGGAATACGTATAGCTGCTGCTGAGGCGTTCAGGCGCTCTGGACTGGGGGAGGTGTGTGCGTTTGAAGGGAGGGTAATTACTAAATGTTGTAAATGACAGATTGTAGATTCAGCCGAATGCCTCAGACGCAGAGCGAATCGACTCTGAAGGGAGAAAAATTTCACCTCACAGGTACAAAAGACTGTAAACGCTTTAAACCCTTTAAACGGCCGGTCGGTCGGATTGACGCCGCGGCGCGACAAACCAAAAAAATAAAACCCATCTCAGCTCGGACTGAAAACTAAAAAGCCGAATTTCTGCCTTCTGACAAAAGCTGGTGCTGTAGCAAGGCCGCTCTGAGCTTTTCTGGGGTTGGGGCTGATTTCCAAACCCGGCCCCCCCACCAGGCATCACATTCAAGGCTTTTGGACACAAATGCCTTTCGTTCTTGATGCGGATTCTCTCTGAATCTGGACCTAAAAGTCGCCTCGTCTTCGTTCACACAGCAGACAAATGCGACTATCCGACCTTTCAGTCTCGATCTTTTCACCTCCCCAAAGAAAAAAGGAAAATCGGATATTTCTATTTTCATAAAAGGTTTCATTTTTGAACACTTTGAACTGTCTGGATGCTCAAGAGACGCGCGTCACGATTGTGCAGCAGAAGAAGCCAGATGTGGTAAATCTGGACGTCCGAAGCAAGCAGTGCCGAGCTCAGCTTTTGTCTCAGCTTCCTTCATCCTGCACTGATCGACTTAAACGGCGGTGCTGGGAGATGTCTACGTTATTCTTCTGGTCGCTTTGGGGTCGTAAAACGTTCACACGAAACCAACCAAGCAAAAAAAAAAATTATTTCATAAAAACATTTAATTTCAGCAGAAAGACCTGCTGTGTAAACATAGTCTTGGTTTTATGACCTAAATGTAGAAAAACATTTGCTGGAATGTAAAATGCAGATTTTCCTCTTAGGAAAACAAAGCCAAAGTTTATTGTTCCACTTTTTTTAGTCACGTTAGAAAATTAAAACACAAAAAAATTTAAAATTGCATTAAAACTGATATCACACAAATTCATTTATTCATCTTTTAACCTTGATAAATGTTATAATACCTCACAAAATCAGTTTTTCAGGAAGTTTTAATTTAATAAACGTTTAAATGAACATTACAAATGACTCTTCCTAAATTACTCAACTTAAATGAGATTTTTTCTATTTAAAAAGCAAATAAACCTTTTTTTAAAACGCAGATAAGCTGTAAACTAGTTTAAATGCGTTCTCTTCATGTCGGTATGAAAATCGGGAGATTTTTCTGTAAACTCTTGTTTCCTCTGAGCGTCACGTACCGACTCAAACGTGACCCCCGCCCACGAATTTGCACGAATCGTTCGGCGTTAACGCCTCTCATTTATCTGCAAAAGCAGTTTTTTATGAAAAAATCAACCTTTAAAAACATCTAACAAAAATATTGCTTTGTACTTAATTAAATATGCTAAACAAAAGTTTTAGGGAATATTTCAACCTCATGAAAACAAACTAATTAGCTAAACTTCCTGTTAGATAAATTTTTTTGATTTTGATGGTTTTCAATAAATGTCCAAAAATATGGAGAGTTGAGATATGATAAGTAGTTCATAAAATATTTATTTAAAGGCTTTTGGAAAATGCGTGTCTGATATATAATTAATCGTAAATGCTGTATTAATTTTACTTTAAGAAACAAATTTGTCGATTTTTTTGTTTTTGAGCTGAACATCATTATAAAGTCAAATTCACCAATCAAATTTCAGTGGGCGGGGTTAGAGCAGCTCCTGACGTCTGATTGGCTGATTTAAAGGAGTTTTATTTTTAATAGTTTAATACGTTTAGTCGCATTGTCGTTTGTGTTTATTATTATTATTATTATCGCCACCCACTGGCAAAATTCAGAAAAACATCTGTTTTAATTAGCTTTTTATTTTAGTTGACTTTTATTTACAGTGAAAACAAAAATCTCTATATAATTATTTTGTGGAAGCTAAAAAAATGCCTCAGCTGAATTAATCGGTCCAGTTCTGGCTCCGTCTTATTTTCCGTGGTGATCAGTTTGTCAGCCGAGATGGTGCTGCTGGTTTTAATTTAATTTAAAGGCTCACTTGTTTCCTTATTAGCCTTGTTAGCAGCTTATCGCTTTCCCTGCTTATTAGAATGAAAACAGATTTTTAAGTGTTTAGATTTTTTAAAAGCACTTTATATTTCTTCACACATTAAAGGGCTTTCATCACGAAACGCAGGATAAAAACTTGTTTCTGTTACAAAAGAAGGAAAATACGATATAACAACATCCGACCCTAGTCAATTTATAAAGATTTTGGCATAAGTCTGATAAATAAAAATATATTATTGGCCCAAATTTTCATATCTGTGAATCTTTGCATAGTATTAGTTAAAAAAAGAAAGTAACAGACAAGAAAATAGCTCAGTTTTGGTCGGTTGACTTAAGTTGTACAATAAATACGACATATAGTTGATTATATTAAACCCCCAGTAGGTGGCGATAATAGCATCAAAACGCATTCAGAGCATCCGGTAGATCATCTCTTATCAGTCCCTTTAGAAAATCTGGATTTTGCGATCGCAGAAAATCCCCAAAAATCAATGAAAGGGCGCAGAACAATGCAGAGGTGCGCATGATTTTTAAAAAGCTGCATATCTACCGCATAAATAGCATCTAAGCTCAGATATCGTACAATTATGTAAATTCGTCTTATTTTACCCATTCTTTCTCAGAAATTAGAAATAATTGATTATTTTCTTTTGACTGACACAAACCGTAAACTAATAAAACCAAATGGACTGAAGTTCACTAGCGTAAAGGTTTAGAGTTAGCATGCTAACACTAAGGTGTAGGAGTTAGCATCCTAACTCCTGCTTAATCCGTTAGAGTTAGCATGCTAACACTAGCTTAAAGCGCTAGAGTTAGCATGCTTATACTCACTTAAAGAGTAGTCTAACTAGTAAGTAAGTAAAATAAATGGACTGAAGTTTACTAGTCTAAAGGGTTAAAGTTAGCATGCTAACACTAGCCTAAAGCGTTAGTTAGCATGCTAACACTAGCTTAAAGCGCTAGAGTTAGCATGCTAATACTAACTTTAAGAGTAAGTAAGTAAAACAAATGGACTGAAGTTTACTAGTCTAAAGGGTTAAAGTTAGCATGCTAACACTAGCCTAAAGCGTTAGTTAGCATGCTAACACTAGCTTAAAGTGCTAGAGTTAGCATGCTCATACTCACTTAAAGAGTAGTTTAACTAGTAAGTAAGTAAAATAAATGGACTGAAGTTTACTAGTCTAAAGGGTTAAAGTTAGCATGCTAACACTAGCCTAAAGCGTTAGTTAGCATGCTAACTCTAGCTTAAAGCGCTAGAGTTAGCATGCTAATACTAACTTAAAGAGTAAGTAAGTAAAACAAATGGACTGAAGTTTACTAGTCTAAAGGGTTAAAGTTAGCATGCTAACACTAGCCTAAAGCGTTAGTTAGCATGCTAACACTAGCTTAAAGTGCTAGAGTTAGCATGCTAATACTAGCTTAAAGCGTAGTCTAACTAGTAAGCAAGTAAAGCTAAATGGACTGAACCTGATCCAGCGTCTTACTACAGGAGCTTTAAGTTAGTAACAACTGGCTTTGTTCTTAGACAGATTCTGGATTTCAGAACTAAGCAATGTTCATATTTAGCTCATACTACGTTATAGATGACCTTAAATGGTCCAAGACTCTAAGTTAGCATAACGGGACTAAATAACTGGCTCAGCTATGCTGCTATGTTATGTCATGT
>JAVLVB010000829.1:73421-94339 GCA_032876305.1 Orestias chungarensis
GATGTGGGAGAAGCAGGTTTATTCTCCTACATCTGGGAACAACAATTCACAAGTTTTTCCCACTTTTCTGCATTTTCATAGCAGAAAACGGGACGAATTCCCGCAGATTACACCACAAAATAACGGACTTTTCGACCGCGTTTTTCTGTGGGGGGACTGTCTGTTTATCGCTGTTCATGGAAAACAGATCCAATAGTTGTTTTAGTTTGTCAAAGTAAATATAGACAATAAATGAAACTTTTTAGAAAAAGTTGAAAAAGATTTTTGCACCATCGTTTAGACGAGAAGTTAAAATAAAGCAGGAAAATCTGCATCAACATAAAAACAGTCTCAAAGCAAATGGATGCAGATTTTAAAAAAACGAAATTGTTTTAGCAAGAAAAACTGTTTGGAAATGTAATATTTGACCTTTTTGTATGTAACAGCCTTTAAATAAAAAAACCAACAGCTGCCTTGGAGAGTTGGTCTGAGCTGGAAAATCGCTTACAAAGCAGCGTTTTTTTATCTTGACTGCTGAGAAGATCAGCGTCTCTGAATGTCTGAATGGCTGCTGACTTCTCCATCGTGTCCGCTCTGGGTTTTCTCTGATCTCATCAATAATTTCTAGATAGATCCTTTGCTTTCTGCTGGCTATCGCTGCTTTAGATGCTGTTTGCAGCTGCTCGTGTTTAGAAGCCAATAAAGTATGTTGAGCCTCCTCGATTCTGCTTTCTTGCTGTTTTGAGTGTTTTGTTTTGTTTTTTTACACGTTCCCCAGATCCAGAACATCAAACCGACATCTACTCCATATTTTTTCCTCTCGGTTAAATGGGGGAGGAGAGAGGTAATGATGCTCTTTGGTTTCCCATTATCTTCTCGCCACGGTTGGACGCACTTCGCCCCTCCACCTCTCAGCTGTCGCTGAAAGCACAATGGACCCGCAGTCCCCCTAACCTGAGCGAGGCGTCAATCAATCCTGCCTGAAAAAAAAAAAAGAGGCTGCTGAGCCGAACGCCCACTCTTCCTCTTAGGAAAGCGTCAAACCTGCAGAAGAAGAAGAGTTGGAAGCAGTTCACCTTCAAATCCTGCGGTAGCGGAGTGAAAGCTGGAAACTCTCATCTTGAACTAGCTAACAGTAAAATACATGTTATCAGTGGCTTCTGTTCTCTATCCTGTGTCGACCTTCTGACCTTTCTCTCATTTGCTCATTTATCTTCATCAGTGAAGAGAAATGCACACATTCAGTTGGAAAAAAACCTTAATTAAGGTTAAATAATTAGTATTTAGTCTAAAATGATCACCTGCCTCAACATTATTTTTGTGTTTTAACGTAAATGTGTTTGTCTCTTGAAAACAGAATGAACATTAATAAGGCGCTGGAAGAAGCTCAGATGTATTTTTTATATTTGAAAACAAAGAAGTTGGATGATCAGAAGCTGCAATGTTGCCTTTTAAGACTTGGAAAAGAAAATCCCGAGTGAGCAGCATTTAAAAAATGTCAACATTGCTGCTTTGAAAACGTAATTGATGGAAAATCTATTATGATCAACCTAAACTGGTTTTATTTAAAAGTAAAAACACGTTGCTTTAGGTTTATTTTGAGAAGTCGACAAACGGTGATTAAAAACAAAAGCTGTAATGTTAACTATCACGTTAATAATTGATCTTGTAAACGTAGAGACACGAATATTGGAAAAATCAGCTACAGCCATACTTTTAATACTATAAATAAAGTTTGTAACATTTACTGTTAAAGCAACACTAAGTAACTTTTTAACCTTTATAAAATATTTCCATAACTTTTGTGATCAAACATCGACTTACAGCTCGTTGAATGACGCCTCTGTCATGGCCTGAGGGGGTCCGTATCACTTTAACTGGCATTAAGCAACTTTGAGGAGAGTGGCAGGAACCCCGACACACTAAACAACTACAAATGTGCTGACTGCTTTACAGCATACGTCACTTCTCCTGTTTCTTGTCTCCAACATCATCATCTGACATTGTTTCACCACAATTAGATTCATCACCTCATCACTGTTCATCCTTCACACAGACACTGGAAACAGAAATGAACTTCAATCCAACTGATCAGGATTTTACCACGCTTAGCGCTGGTGCTCATGGGAAATGCAGTCTTCAGACAAAAAACTAATCACTTTTGTCCACACTTGTGGCCAAAATCTACCACAACTAAAAGTCTTGTTGCTTTATGTTCAATATGCGTGTAAGAAGAAAATAAAGAGGAAATTTCCTCAGCTTTCTACATCATTCCTGAAAATGAAGTAAGTATTACATTCATATCTTGAATTTTAATAATGAATGTGTGACTCCTCAAATAAGTCTGGTGAGATAATTTAAGATATCTTAACAGATCTTGATACGTTAAGGTATTGAGGATGAAAATATCTTAAATGGTTTTTATTAGTGAGAATGTAAAGTAAGTAAAAATGTTCTCTAAACAAAACTGTTTAGATAATTATAATTACTTTCAGATGAAGCTGATTAAATGTTAAAACTGCCTTCCATATGGCTGCAGATTAAGTTAGAGTATTAAAAACGGAAATCTTTGTGACAACAGCTAAACTTCTTCATTTCTTTGTTTATACCTGACCTTAGTTTGTCTAAAAGTGATGAACATTTCAAAAATTCTCCAAATGCCAACGACAAAATGCTCTGTAATGGCAGCTCAGAACATTAGCTTATTTTTATTTATTTGTTTATTTTTTCATAAAACCAAAACATTCCTAAAAAGTGTTACTAGTGAATGATGCAGAAATGTGTGAAACAAGAACACACACCAATTTTGATATTTGTTCACATAAACGTGTAACAAGAGCTTTTTTTGAGAATTATTGAATAATTATAGAATAAAGTATGCAGTGTTTTCTTAAAACATGTTCCTAACGTCGTTCACAAAATTACCTTTTCATCTTTTTTATATTTTCAGTGAATTGTTAGAATCATTTCTAATATATTTTGTTGGCATGTATGTCAAAAAGCATCAAATGTCAATCGAGTTTTGGTGCCATCTTGTGGCAGGACTTGGACAGATCTGGTGAAAGCATAAAGATTTTGAGAGTTATTACTTACATTTTCTAAATATAAGTTAGAGTGATAGATTTATAAGCATGCAGGTGTTGAGCTTATACACAATGCCTGACTTTCATAATATTGAATATGTAGTTTGGTTGCTTAAATGTAAACAATTTAACTAAAATCCAAGGAACATTTCTACTTTGACTTCATAATAGATGTTCTTAACCTGAAACTAGTTAATAATTTAGTAATTACTCCTTAAGAAGACTTATTATTTGTGTGCACGCATCGATGAACAAAAGAAAAAAACCAGATTGTAATATTAGACTGGTTGCACTAAAGAAATAGCTGAAATCGATGCATTCGTCTACACAGCTGAGGATGCATCTCACTACTTTGACAATCAGGGAGTCCATGTTGGTGTTAAAAGTATTTTTTTCATTGTAGTTCTTCACATGGATGACGTACTTACTTCATAGGAATACCCACATAATTGCTGAATTTGATTTCTTAAGGATGATGGTTTGGTTGGATGAGTCTATTTCCCAGAGTCACAACAAGATTTCTCCCTGCAACCTCTACTACTTGATGGATATCATCTTAACCAGCTCCATCAGAATACTATGAAAGTGAGTCTAAATTTTGGAGGACACCATCAGGAAAATAGCTGGTTAGTCATCATTCAGTCCTCTCAGTTATCCATTGTTCTGGGGTCCACTTAGCTTATAAAGCATAATCCCCATTTCAACGTGTGATGGACTCACTGGTTCTGGGGTTTTTCTTTGTTAGTTTTCTTTTTAATATTGCATGTTCTCCTTTTAGTTCAGTGTCATTCTCCCTCTCCGTGATCTCCAGTTCTTCTTACGTTCTCTCTCTTCCTCAGTCTCCTTCCCCATTATCAAACACAGTTGAAACCATTCAGTAATTAAGTAATTTCCTTTGTTACACTATTCACCCTTCCAGCATGGTTCTTCCACTTACCTCTGGATTCTCCCGTTATGTTTTCCCAATGCCTCTTGTTCGTCTCCCCGTAGTTCTGCATGTTCCTAGCCTTGTTTTCTCTTGTTGTCTCCACTGCCTGCCGGTCTTTTTGTGTCCCTCCACGCTAGTATAATCCACTCCTTTTGCTTCGTTGTAAGTCTGGTAAACTGTGATCAAGAATCCATATTTACAAGTCTTTAGCCATCATCTGTCACCTTCTTTATTTGGGTCTACTACTATTACTCAGTTTCTGACAAAACTGGCAAGGCAGAGATGAATTCTGGGATGGTCTAAATCCTGTTTGGCCACCTGTATGTACTCTGCTCACTCCCGTCTTGTTTCTGACAACAATGTTGAGATTTATCCTCACTACCATGATCTAAAGAGGGGGTTCCCTTTTTTATTGATAATAAGAATAAGGCTAAAAATATTATTTCAGGATTCGCTTAAGCCTGGGATAATTTGCCCTTCTTCCTCTCCTTCTGGGGGCAAGTTCTTATTTTTGGGCAATAAGTACAAGTCCCTATGACCCTGTATAGATTATAAAGGTATAAATGACCTTAATCTTGAGAATTATCACCTACCACTCAAGAATATAGCTTTTGAATTTTTTTTAAGGAGAACAATATTTCACTAAAATAATATTTGATCTTTGCAACATTTACAATCTTTTTTTGCAGGGTTACAAGTGCAAGACCACATAGTTGGTCACGTCATTCGGCTTTAATGTTTGTTAGGTTTAACTGAAGAATGGAGGACAATTAAACGGAAGTAAATGATTTCAGGTTTTTATTTAATAATTTTATCCAAATATTCAGCAACAGCTATGTTGATATACTGATGCTTTTTACTCTGATCGGTGACAAACAGGATGATCTGCAGTTTTTTAAAGATTACTCTCTTAAAGGGGATCAGCCTTCATGGACCAAGAGGTTCTGGAAAGTCCAGTTTCATAAACTCGCTCCAAACTTTTCTTCACGGCAGAATTTACATACAGGCTTTAGCATGTAATGATTCTTAGGGTTGTTTCACGAAAGAGGTGAGATAGTTTCACATTTATCAAAAACCACAAATCATTACAATATGTATAAATCTAAATTATATATATATAACTAAACAGAAACTTTAAGGAGAAAAAAAAGCACACGTTAATTTAAAGTTATTTAACCATCAAATATTTTCTTTGTCAATAGTTTTTATACTTTTAATAAATCCATAAATTATTTCCAACTTCTTTTTGTGAATTTGCAAACATTTCGCAAGTCATATTTGGATTAATATATTTAATCTTTGCTCTATTTGTATATTTTGTTTTTTTATTCTGCCAAGTTTAATGTCAGCAGTTTTAATGCTAACATGAAAGGCTTGTTTTTGTTTAGGAGTTATATTGTTTACTATTGTTTTATGCGTGGATCTCCACACAGTAAACTCCTGCCAGGAAATATTCAAATAAAAACATAAAGACATGTTTTTTAACCCCAAGAGATTAGGAATGTAACTAAATTACTGAACAGGTTGACTCAAGCAGGTTGTTTCTGGGTTATTGGAGGGATCTGTGTGTTTCAAGTTATTTATTTTTCTGTTTTCTTAATTGTACTCTCTTTTTATCAAATATGCATTTGTTTCTTTCTATTATTCTGTTTAATTTTTGTACATGTTTTGTTTGCGGCCATGTCTGAACTTAATATGATGAATGAGGAAGAAGGAGTTAACAGTAAATCCAAAGGTTAAAGGTCAGATTCATCAGAATGATGGAGAGAACCCTTCATCCTGGGCTCACATCATCATCATCATCATCTCCCTGTTTATCCCGCAGCATCAGCACCAGAGGAGAAAAACCCAAAACAACAACAAAGAGTAGTAAACAGCAGGGGTCAGAGGTCAGGCTTCACCTTGAAGGGGGGGGGGCTTCCTCCTGCAGCAGCTGATCAAGAGAGGAGGAGGATGGACGCCAGCCTGGGAGCAGGCAGCAGCAGCAGCAGCCCTCCGACTGGGACCAGCTCCCAGTTTAATCATTATTCTGGGAATGGAGGAGGGCCTTGCTCTGATCAACATGGCGAGCAACAAAGCCCGGGGACGGGGGTGACGGCGGCGCTCCACAGAACCATGGACCAGTTCCACAACTCCCACGAAGGCTACGGCAACAGCAGCCCGTTCGGCTGCTACCCGAACTACCAGGCGGGCTACGGCGGCCTGCTCAGCCCCGGCCCACCAGGCTGCCGCTCGGCCGCGACTAGCCCGGCCAAAGCCGCCATGGCTGCCGCCGGAGCTCCGGCTGGAGGCGGGGGGTTCCAGCGCTTCCCCGGGCCGGCTCAGCAGCACTCCTCCGGGGCGACGCCGACCCTGAACCAGCTGCTCACCTCTCCGAGCCCGATGATGCGCAGCTACGGAGGAGGCGGTTATTCGGACTACAGTAATCCCGCCGCGCTGCAGCTCCAGCCGGTCGTCGGGACGGCGGAAGACGCGGGCTCCCAGTACGGCTCAGCAGGGGCAGCTCACGGCTGGGGCGGACAGCAGCGGAGTCACCCGGGCCACAACGGACCGAGCAGCGGCAGATCTCAGGTGATTTGACCGAATTAACGTGTTTTCCTCCTCAGATAAAGAGATGACTCTCTGTCCGGATTAGCCGCTATGCTAACCCTGCTAACCTCGCTAGTCTCACTGACAGACCCGATTTACACATCACGACTCACGGATTACTTGTGTTTGGGACGAGCAACTTCACATAACACGACACTTTGTGCTTAATGTGAGAGAAAAATACGAAATATCATCAACCAGAGGTAGACTTTTTAACTAAAAGCAGGTTTTTGCGTCCAAGGTGACTCCCGTGTTTAGCTCGCTATGCTAAGCTAATGCTAGCCTCGTAGGCCCGAGCGGAATGTTCCAACGGAAACAACCGATCTTTTAACGGTTAGACGTGTTGATCTTCCTGCCGACTTTACTGTAATTAATGAATGTTTGGGGGCTTTTAGAGGCGATGACATTAGTTATAATTGTTCTGACAGCTATGGCGTCACACCCAGTGAACTCTTTATCATATGCTAATTAGCTGCTGTTTCGGTCAACAAAACTGACCAACGGTCGTTTCTGTTACATTATTTTAGTCCGAAAACGTCCAACATGGCGGCTAAAGCCTGTTTTTATTAGTCTGAGCGGTTTAAAGTTCAGTTTCAGATCCGTCCAGTGGTTCCTGGTCCGCATCTTCAGCCCTGACCTTCACATGCAGATTAGCCATGTGGTCACAAGCTGCGGGGTAAACACGCAGCTGCCCCGCAGAGGCGTGGCCAGCCGGGGGGGAGGGGGGGCTGATGCCCGGGCCCCTGTAGAGCTTTCAGCAGCAACCTTTCATAAACAGGACAACCTGGGGGGATTATTTCCTGTTTGGGATTGGAGATGATAGAAGTTTGAGGTTTACCTTTAAACTACTCAAAACTATTAAACATTATTCACATGTAAACCCTGTTTGTGTGGGATTAGGACTACCTGGGGACGTTTGTTGCTGGCCAAAGTTAAATACCTGCTAATTTCAGCTTTTGTTTCTCTTTTGTGTCTCATGGGGAACTTTTTAAAAACATTTACTTCAAATAGTTTGATCTGACTTTAATTAACACCTTGTCCACATTTTTTTCCCATGTTACTACTACTAACTTCGGTGTATTTATTGTGATTTTATGTTTCTCGATGAGCTTTCGCACAAAGCTAAGCCTGGATATGATGTCAAAGCTGTCGTAACATGTTCTTTACTGCATTTTGGTGGATCTCTTTCTGTGGATGGGTCTCCATATTTTGGTTGAGAGATGCCTAAAGTACTTTCATCAGCATTCTTCTTTCCCGGAAAAAAAACATAATTTTTAGATTTTAAACGATTTGATTCAAAAGTCCTTTTTAAATCTGAATGTGTGCAATCAAACCTAAATGTCTACCCCAGCGATCTTTGCAGATCCATTGAGTCCAGTCGACCCGACATGTTTTCCCAATATTGCATCCAAGCGCTCGTCTAAACGTGTGGAACGATAAAACTGTGTCGGTCTGCACTTTTTCATTTACCTGTTTGTCCTGCAGGCGTCACTCATGGACCCGATGGCGATGAAGCGCTCTCAGCTCTATGGGATGAGCAATAGCCCGTATTCCCAGCCCCAGGGGGCGCTGTACCCCGGGCAGCCCTTCAGCTCCTTGTCGCCGCACCGATACCCAATGGGAATGTCTGCCAGGGCGCAGATGGGAATGGGAGGGATGCAGTACCCTCAACAGCAGGTAGGGGTCGCCTCACCTGTTGATCCGATAGTTTAACGTTTACCAAAACCAAAAGAAGAAGCATCCATTGGAATATTATAGCATAAAACTACAGAAACTAAACAAGGCGACTGGATAAAATCAGCATAAGTGTTCCTGTTAACGTTGGGAATGTTTAGCTCGATATCGACCAGAAATGATGTCGGCACGAATCGGGCAGGCTTTGTTTAAAGAGGCTTGATTAGGTGATAGTACTCAAAGAGCAGTGTTAGAAAGCCTTCTCTGTTTACGCCCAGTTTATGGTTTATACTTTTATGTGTCTGAGTTTTCTTGATAAGTCTCAAACGTCCCACATTATCGAGTTTATCATAATTATATTGTATGGGACGATCTTTTCGCAGCTAGTTTAAATCGGAGTACCGCGCTTAAAGCAATCCGCACCGAAATCAGCACTTGGAATATTATATCGTGCTTCCACGTTGTTTTTCTACTTTAATGTTTTGACTAATCGGAACATTTGGATGAATAATTGATGCATGAGATGTTTTGATCTCAGCTGCGTCGTCTTTATCGGACTTCAGAGAAAAAAGTTCTGCCAAACTGCCGACGTTGGTTCTGCTGTCATCAGGTTGGCTCTCCTGGCTGGACTGAAACTGTGGAGGATTGAACTCTGTTACATGTCGATATAACCTGATGTTTGTTCGTTCTGGGTTGTTGTTTTTTTTTGCCCGACATCGGCCCGATCATTTTTAGCGTCTCTTTTGTGGTTTCTAAAGTATTTCTTAATCAGAAACTTTCCGACGAGTCGTTGCCGTCTGTTGTCGTCCTCAGCGGTCGAGCCCGGTCGGTCCGGGTCGGCCTATTTTTAGACCCCAGGCTGCTGATGTGGGTCTGAGGCTTCTGATCCGTCTCGATTCCCAAAGGTTAAAGATTTTCCATGATTTGTCCGCCACAGATGTTCGACTGTCAAGAGGATCTGTTAGAAGCTTCGTTCAGTGTTTTTTAAAAGCTTTTTTTTTTGGGATGCAGAAAATGTTAAAATAATTAAAATCTGATACCGTCTGCTGAGATCAGACTGCTGTGTCTAAGTGCATCAAATATGTCGTTATCAAAATGTTTTTCAGTAACACAAAAACAAGTTATTTTTGTTTTGGATCATTTGCAACTTGATAAAAAACTTTCACACATTTTCTTGGTTCACCGTCTCATGGTCATATTAGAAAAATAAACTATTTATCCCAAAGGGAAATTTAATGTTGTCATGCAGTCGGTGCTGTAGTTGCAGACAGGAAGATTCTCCACTCGACAGTCAAACGCAAGCAGAGCTGCTCTGTCGTCTTTGCTCAGAGGGACAGGAAGCCAGACCAGGTTTAGCTTCTGTGGTGAGAAAACAAACAAACAAACAGAAAGTTAACAGTCGAAATAACAGCAAATAACGCAGATTGGAAGGAAGAAGAAGAAGAACTACATAGATGGATCAGGATAAACTGTTAGAATGAGACAGGAGGGGGGTGGAACTAGGAGAACCTTCTATCTGGACTGAAACAAAGTTCGCTTAACGGGCCGGTACCAGGAGGACTGACGGTCTGGGTTGGTTCTGGCGTTCTGTTGCTGAAGATCAGAGCTAAGGGAGGGAATGCGATCGGTTCGGGTTCTCCTGTCGGAACACGCAGACAGGAGGAACCTGCTGCCTTTCAGGAATGAGTCAGAATTTCAACGGCATTTGGTTCTGAACACTGGAACAAAGGAACAATCTGACATTCAGGCTTTTCAAGGTCGGCTCAGATCCTGAGTCTCTGTTTCACTGAACATACAAACCAATAAAAGCAACTTATATCAACTATTCAGGCAATTAAAAACCAGAGCTGATCAATATGATGTCAGTGTTGAGAATTTTGGCGTTGGAAAGTTCTGCTGATGTTTGCATGGATATCCTTTCTGGCTTTTCCTGTTAAAGTGAAAAGATTTAATGATCTTTGTCGCTCATTTTAAAATGAAACTCTTGATTATTGATTAATCTAACAGATTAAACTGAAGCCAAATTTGCCTGCACAAAATTCCTTAATGGAATTGAAATGCACTGGAATTAAATAATCCGAATGTATGGCTTACGTGATACATTTCAATCATCGTTAACATGCTTCCATTTGGGTTATCGGAATATATTCAGAATCCAACCAGAATGTTCCGCCTGAGAAGATCCGTGCCGCATTTTTATTCTGATCATTTTGATGTTTTTGTCTAACAGAGAATAAAAAGTTTAGAGTCCCAGAAAATCCCAGCATTCCATCAGATCAATAAGAAAACAACGGATCAATAATGAAACTGAAATGTCAGATTTTTGAGCAGTGCGACCGTTTCTGTGCTCTGTAGAAGGTCTGGGCTCCTTTTGCATGAATGACTGCATCAATGCGGCGTAGCATGGAAGAGTTAGGCTGGAGGTCCTGGAAGCCCGGTTTTCTGAACCTGAGCTCATCTGGATTGTTGGTTCTGGTCCGTCTGGACTGGATTTCTGGGTGGTTCTTGTCGGGTCCGTTTGCTGGCCAATCATGAATAGTACCAGGTCCTCTTCAGAGTCTGGGATCTTGAAATTAAATTCTAAGTTTTTTTTCATCTAAAAAGAGGAGTTTGGACCACTGAGCAAGGGTCCAGTTCTGGTTCTGTGTCTGAGGGAGGTTTATCTAGAGGTCCACTGCTGCTGATGCTGCCCCAAATCACTGAACAGACTTTTCTTAAGGTTCTTTTTTTTTTTTTACGCTGCAATTCTCTCTGTTGAAGTTTTCCTTCCACCTAACTTTCTATTAACTTTTCATGTTGTTTAAGAAGTCTAAACATATGAAAGGAAATGATATAAAAGTATATTAATCCTCAGAAATGGATCAGTGGTGAAACCTTCAAGTACAAAAATGACTAAAATCTTAAGAGGAATCTACAGCGATGTGACCTTTAACCTGCGTCGCTGCTTCTGATGCTGGAGAGCAATTTGATAAATTCCTTCAAATTCTTTATGTTCATTTTAATAAAATCGGATCAGAATCTCAAGGGAAATGGAAAACAAATTAAATTGACTGTGCAATGAAAGCTTTTTTTTATTTCTCTCTTTTAATTCTTCTGAAATTAGTTAACGTTAAATTAGTTAACGTGAAATTGGTTAACACGCTGCAGTGGAGATTGAAACACACTAAAACACATTTACAGCAAACGTAGTGATGAACATATTCAGCTACTTCCTGTTTATTAGCCTCGCTCGCTACGTCAACATCTGACAAAATTCGGCGTGGTTTGTTTGATTCGCTCGAAACCCATAACTGAAAATGCAGCCGGTTTTCTTTCTCACGTTTCAAACTTAAAACGTTCGCTCAGGAGTCTCACCGTGATCGGACGTTTAGCCGGAACACGGTTCGCTTTGACAGCATCGACATTCTAACGGCAACCTGCTGCTTCTGACGTTGATCATATTTCAGTAACGATGAATGATTGAATGAACGGCCAACAGTCGCTGTGGAGTTCTGCAATTATGACTACACTCTGACCTTTGACCTCCTCTCCCCTCAGGTGGGCTCCCAGTTCGGCCCCCAGCAGCAGAACCTGACTGGTTACACTCAGCCGGCGTATTTCAGCCCCCCCCAGCAGCAGCCTGCCGCCCCCACCCAGCCGCCGTTCATGCAGCCCCAGGTAGCCACACCTCCCGACCTTTGAACCCCTGCCAATAGGGCATAAATAATGTTTGTTTGTTTTTATATATGGTTTCATTAAATAGCGCCTACAGCAGTTCCTCATCTCATGTTCATCCATCCAATTTAAAGGGACTTTACAAGAAAATCAATTAAAATTAAAGATACATCTTAAACAAATCAATTAAAAAAGTTTCCAATCTAAGCAACCCCAGCAGATTTATGGAGTCATTGACTTGCAGCTTTCACTCCTCTGGAATCAGCAGACAGAAACAATGGCTTGTGTTGTCGTTGACTTTACAGCAATCCCTCATACTGAGCATGCATGTAGCGACAGTGGAGAGGGAAAACTCCCCTTTAACAGGAAGAAACCTTTAACAGGACAAAGGAAGAAAGTAGCAGAGAGAGAAGTGGTCAGATTGTCCTCCAGCAGTCTAAGCCTATAGCAGCATAACTATAGAATAACTTAAATAACTTAACCCTATAGAGTGAGACATGAAGAAGGTAGAGCAAAGGAGAACCGTTTGTCAAGACTGAGTTCCTCTGTCTTCTCTACCACTTCCTAACTATAAACTTTACCAAACAGGAAGGTTTTAAGCCTAGATTTGAAACTAAACAGGGTGTCTGCCTCACGGACTAAAGCTGGAAGCTGGTTCCACAGGAGAGGAGCCTGATAACTGAAAGATCTGCCTCCCATTGTGCTTTTAGAGATTCTAGGAACCACCAGTAAACCTGCAGTCTGAGAGTGAAGTGCTCTGTTAGGGACATAAGGACTAATCAGATCTCTAATATACGATGGAGCTTTTTTAGTGAGGGCTTTATATGTCAAAAGAAGAATCTTAAAATCTATTCTAAGTTTGACAGGGAAGGTAAAATTGGGTAGATAGGATCTCTCTTTTTAAATTTCATCAGAACTCTTGCTGCAGCATTTTGGACCAACTGTAGACTTTTAACAGCATTTTGTGAACTTCCTGCTAATAAAGAGTTACAATAGTCCAGCCTTGAAGTAACAAATGCATGGACTAGCTTTTCAGCATCTATCCTAGAGAGAATATTTCTAATTTTTGCTATATTCCTAAGATGAAAGAAGGCGATCTTACAGACCTGTTTTATATGAGACTTGAAAGACATTTCCTGATCAAAAATAACACCAAGGTTCTTTACATTGTCACCAGATGCCAACCTGATGCTATGCAGGTCAAGTGGCTGATTAAGCAATTTCTTTTTTAGAGGTTCTGGTCCAAAGATAACAACTTCTGTCTTTTCAGAGTTCAAGAGCAGAAAGTTTAAAGTCATCCACATATTTATGTTATCTAAACATTCCAGTATGAATGAATGAATGAGACATCTACTTATTTATCTAATGAAGTTATGATTAATACCATATTTAGCAGGTTTTGGATCTGATTAAAAATAAGAAATGAAACTGAATCCTTTTTGATTAAATCCTAAATTGGGTCAGGTTGGGATTCAGTTCAGTCTTTTAAGCTTTAAAATTAAAACATTTACTGTAAATAAAGTAAAATCTTTGTTTATTTTTAACGTAATCACAAGATTTCCAGAACATTCCTGGTTGTTGGGACACTCAGACTAAACAAGGGTTTACCCGTCTGCTTCCATGCAGGACGTTCCTCAGGAGGCGTACGGTGGGCGGGGCAAATCTGCCGCCATGCCTGCTGGGAAACGGAACCGTGAGGACCTGAGTCTGGGCCAGCAGGACAGACCGTCAAGCCTGCCGGTCAGTTTCCACGGAAACGGCTATTCCCAGAATCCTGACCCGCATTTACCTCGCGTCACGTCGCTCCTCACATTGATGGCAGAGAAAACGTTTCAGCTCCTCGTCTTTCCCTGATATTCTCCCGCCATCCTCTTCCTCTTCCCCTGGTCCTCGCCCTCCATTCGCTTCGTCTGAAGTTCGGCTGCTGATGATGCGGTTGCCGTGGTGACTGCTGGGTGAGGACAAAGACGAGGGAACTATAAAGCCGTGTCGGCTTTAGAGTTTAGATCAGACATCTGTTTATCGGCTGGTTCCGGCTGATCAGACCTGCGACTCTGATGAAGCAAAGCGTCCGTCTTCGTTCAGGGGTGAAAATCCGCCATCTTTGTTTTTAAGATGAAGGAATGAAAAGAAATGCACACCCCCACGATTGAGTCACGATCGGTTAAATCAAAATCGTCTTTGTTGCGTCTGATGTCCTGGGGTTGTCATGGCAACCCCCCGCCTCCTCTGACATCAGGTTTCATCACCTGTGATGGGATTCTGGTTCTCTTTGACCCAGAGTCGGATTCTGGAGACTTGTATTTACAAGCCGCATCCGTCCGTCTCACTTACAGCTGCTCAGAAATACTCACTGCTGATTGGTTGTTTAATTGTATTTTCTTTTGTTCTTCTGTCTTTCTTCATTTCTAGTAAAGGAAATGAAAGTTTGCTGGTTAAATATGGAGTTACTGGTAAAGTTTAGTTTCTTTCCTGTCAGTGTTTTGATCTTGTTCTTCTGCTAATAGACGGTTAATTCTCAGCTGGTTTTGCAAAACAATTTTTATAATTCAACAAATTTTACGTTAAATGCGGCAATAATAACAAAACAAGAGTACAAATATTTTCGTTTAGTCTTTCTTCATGTCCTCCATTCCTGATTTCTATGTTCTCTTCCTGTTTATCTTTGTCTCTTTTTTATCGTTTTTTCGTAGTTTTTTATTAATATCGTTATTATAGTTCAGTTTTAATGGTTTGTGGCTCCGACCAACCATCAACGACTTCTTCTCTTCCAGGATCTCTCCCGCTCCATCGACGTCTTGCTCACCGGCACCGAGGCGGCGGTGCGTTCGGGGGCCTCTGGCTCCGGCAGCACTCGGGGAGATCAGGGGACCCCGGGACCCCGCTCGCCCTTTTCCCCCCATGTCTCGCCGCGCCTTCCCCCTCCGACTCGAACGGGGCCGTCCCCCTCCCCGTCGCTGTCCCCCACCAGCCTTGGCGGACCAGGTGGGATGAGGATGATGGGAGGGAAGCGGCGCGACTCAACGCTGTTGTAACCCCGAGTTTGTGTGTTTGTGTCTCAGGCTCTCAGGCGGCCCATCAGGTCTCTGGTTCAGATGCTGGTTTCCAGTCCGCCCAATTGACCTTGACTCCAGACAGAGGTACGAAAAGCCCCCCCTTCATGCCGTCATACTAAATTGAATAAACATCCAGTAGTTATTGAACCGTCTGCAGTCCGAACGCTTTTTATCTCATTTTACATTCGTTTCTGTACCTTAAAGAAAAGCTTCTACCTTTTTGGACACGCCCACATTCAGCATGATCCCGTTTACAATTCTTTGTTTCATACAATTGGTTTAGAATAATTAAGTGTAATAATTTAATAATTAGAGATAATAATAATTGAGTTTAGTTTAAGCTAGAACATGTAATTTAGTTTTGGTGGAATGGATACTGAGGATATTGTCCCGCAGTTCCACCAGAGGGAGCAAATCGCTGCTGCCACTAGTCTGGTGGAGCTGTCTGGACGGACTTTGCGTCATCAACGTGAGACGAGCGTCATATTTCTGCCGCAGCAGAAGTCGGATGTTTTAAATCTGGACGTAAACGTCGTCCGAAGCAAGAGGTGCCGAGTTTAGCTTCCATCATCTTGTTCTGATCCCGTGACAATACGGTCGGCTCCCGTCGCTCAATGACTTTAACGCGTTTACGTCGTTACTGACGTAAACATGGCGCTGCTGCGGAACGTCCACGTTCTTCTTCTGAGGTCGTACACCGTTGAATAGGTGTCAAATTTAGGACAGACCCAAGGATCCCCTAAATGACAGGTGCCCACAAAAGAGAAATAACGGATACTTTTGGACCCTCAACAATGATGAGATCAATATTTTCCTACGTCAGCGAACGTGACTGTAGTAGTAGAGCAAGTACTGATAACACAAAGAAAAAAATTGAATGACAATAGAAAGGAAGTTAATTTCATATCTAGTCTTTCTTCAAGGGAGGTGATTAGACTATAGTGCATGATTAGCAACCTGCTAGCTTGGCTAGCTAAGCCACAGACGAGTATTAGCCTCCATTTTACCAGCGTTAAGTGTGTAAAGGAAAATGATTGCCCAGAACTTCTTGCTGGTACCAAACTTAAAAAGCATTAAATTTTTTGTCGTTAAATTAAGAGAAAAGATTAAATTAAATTTAAAAAATCGTATATTACCAAAAAAAAAAACGCGTGAACGTAGCCAGAGGCCATTTTTCTTTCTTTAATGATGCAGCCGGAGTGACCATGTGACTTTCCAGAGCATGTTCCGACTTTCCTGTTTGGATCTCGCCCAGGTTTCCCTCCCTCCATGCAGCGCTGCACCCAGGACTCCCATTTTGGCCCCTTACCCATGTCCCCCCGCCCAGCACCAGTGGGGTCCGTGCACCACGGCTCCTACCAGCAGGGCCACTCCTACGGCCCCCCAGGTAAGACATGAAGGTGGCTGCAGGGCCAGACTGGAGAACCTGCCTCAGCCTCACGTCTCGTGTGATTGTCCCCCAGGTAACTACCCCCGGCCCCCCCACTACGGCGGCCCTGCCTCGGGGCCCGGCCAGGCTAATAACATGGGTCTGAACACCACCGGCCCCATGCACGGCCAGGGCCCCTCAACCCCATCCGGCCGCGGCCCGGGGCCTGGACCCGGGGGCCGGCCCTACCCTGCGGGGCCTGGCACAGTGGCTCCCACCTCCCCGAACATGCCCCAAGCTGCCGGCCAGGGCTTGGGCCCTCCAGGGCCCCCTGCCAGCCTCAAGCCGCCCGAGATGGCCCCCAACTCTGGACCGAGGACTAACTCCTCCATCTCCACTCACAGCAGGTGAGAAACGGGGGGATATAGTGGGAGGAGGGCGCCCCCTGGTGTCTGGACGTCCATCTGAACACAGGCAGATGGAATAACCGTAACGTCTAGGATTAGGGTTAGGGTTAGAGGGTTAGGGTTAGACGCAGGAGGGCCAGAAAGAACCGCGCTTATGATTAATTAGCGGGCTAGGGTTAGGGGGTTAGGGTTAGGGTTAGACGCAGGAGGGCCAGAAAGAACCGCGCTTATGATTAATTAGCGGGCTAGGGTTAGGGGGTTAGGGTTAGAGGGTTAGGGTTAGACGCAGGAGGGCCAGACAGAACCGCGCTTATGATTAATTAGCGGGCTAGGGTTAGGGGGTTAGGGTTAGAGAGTTAGGGTTAGGGTTAGACGCAGGAGGGCCAGAAAGAACCGCGCTTGTGATTAATTAGCGGACTACGTTACAGATTTATCTGATTTTAGGACGGCAGACTCCAACATACTGCTGTTTAGAGTTTTTTATCACTATTTCATCGTGAATCACATGTCAGTAATTCTAGTGGGGTCACACTGTCAGCGGACTTTAGCAGACGATTCCCGTGAAAATGAGAAAAATCATTAGAGCCTCACTGATGACTGCATGTTGAAGCTTTAGGGAGCTGCAGCATCTAAATTGCTCCATTATCAGTTTGGATGCTCCGAAGACGTCGACACACGTAAAACAAATGTGTCCAGACTTGATTTAGCTTTAAACAGAGCACAACGACGTGAAGTACACTTTTAAAAACGCATGAAAGGGGAAAAACTATTTCAGATACAACACTTTAGACTGCAAAGATGATCAATTTTGATCATTCTCATGAACTCCAGTGGGTTCAAAACAGACGCAGATTTAATAACTCTGATTGTAGATGGCCGGTGTGTCCTCTACTTGATATTTGTTGGTCTTCCCTGACTCTGAGCCTGACGTGCGTTAAAAACTCTGGGAGAAAAGCGAGATTTACAGTAACTGCATGTTAAAAGATAGTTGGGGTTATTTTCTTAAATGATGTTCAGTCCTTCTAATATTTGCATCAATATCCATTTTGTTATGCAGAGAATTTATTTATGTAATTATGATAAATAACAAATGGAACAATTATGAAAATCTGACATTGATTTATTAAAACAATACTAATTAGCTTTTCAACCTTCATAAAATATCTTCATATCTTTTGTGATTATACGTCGACTTGCAGCTCGTTGAATGACTCCTCTGTCATGGCCTGAGGTCACTAAGCAACTTTGAGGAGGGTGGCAGGAACTATGTGCTGGGAATCATGGGAAATGCAGTCTGGGCTGCCAAGATCTACCACAACTGAAACTTCTTTAGTTTTGCTTTAACATTGCAAATAGATTAAAAAATTGAAAAATAAAATGTATGTTTTTTGTTTTGTTTTTTTTGGTCAAAGTTGAGTTACAGCTTGTTTTGTAGATAGCCTGACATCTGATTGGCTGCTTCAAACAGGAAGTAGAGACAACTTCCTCCAAGTTCATGAGCAGAAATGACTATTATTTTAAGTTATTTAAACCAAACATGAAGGAATTTCTCCTGACTTCCTGTTTGAAGCCGCCAACCAGACGTCAGGGTCTTCGTTGTAACGCGAGTAACGCTCGGTCCTGTTTGATGCCCAGGCAGGGCAGCTACTCGGCAATGATCCCGATGGGAGGTCCGTACAGCTTACAGCCCGGCAGCAACTCCGGCCGCATGACGCCGCTGGGAGCGCCTTACGCCGCTCCAGGTATCGCCGCAGGCGAGAATTGGCTTTGTTTCATCAGCGGGAACATCTCCGTGATCATAACTCACCGTCTTCTTGGTCCTCTCCTTTCAGGCTTGGGAGTGATGGCGTCCGATGGGACGGGCGCTCACGGAGATCTGAAACCGCGGATGGAGCTGAGCAGAGAATACGTCGATCTTGCCGCCGATGCGGCCAGACTGAAGGTTGGTTCGTCGGCTGGTGCGCTCTGCGGATTTTTCTGATGTTCTTCAGCCAACAGATGCTAACAGCAGTCGTTGGTCACGCCGGTCCATCGTTTTGAACGTTTTCCAGATGTTTCAGATTTAGAGAGAATGAAGCAGATTTGCTGTTTATTAGTGGTTTGTTTGTTTATCCGTCTGAAGCTGAAGGTTTAGGGTTTTCTGAAGATCTAATAAAAGCAAATGATTAGAGCGGAAAACGACTAATCGATTTAACCCACTACTTTTTTTTTACATTTCCGTTTATCATTTATTTAATTTGCCTTTGGGATACCTAAGGTATTATTGTTCTGATTGATTGATTGATTGATCGATCAACTAATCGTCATTTGATCAATTTTCTGAAGCTGTGTCCGTTTTATATCAGGGCGGCTACAGCTCCCAGAGCGCGGCATCGCCTCCCTGTCCGGTGTCGCCCGGCTCTGCCAGCGCCTCTTCCTTCATCGGCGAGGAGGGGGACGGCATCAGCGGCCCCGCCTGGCTCAGGGCCCCGCCCAGTCCCGTGAGTCCCGCCCACAGGCCTCCGTCCTCGCCTGCGTCGTCGGTGTGAAAGCTGCCGATGTGGATTTAGCTGTTGTCTGTGCCTCCAGAAGCCCAAAGTGGCCGCCATAACCAAACAGAAGATTGGGCGGCTGTACGAGATGGGTGGCGAGCCAGAGCGGCGGCTGTGGGTGGACCGCTACCTGTCCTTCATGGAGGAGCGCGGGACGCCGGTCCCAAACCTGCCGGCTGTCGGGAGGAAGCCGCTGGACTTGTGCCGCTTCTACCTGGCGGTCCGAGAGATCGGAGGCCTGGCCATGGTGAGATTCTTCTTTCCCTCTTTTTGTTCTCTTCGTTCTCACAGCAGCTCTGGAGGCTTAAGTCTAAGTCTACTAATTAAATACGACACAATCAGACTTATGTGTGAACGGTTTACGAAGAAGGTAGACGTCCCACAGCGGGGTCCATGTTTACGTCAGTAACGCCGTCGTTGAGCAGCACTAGCCGACAGTATCGTCACGATATCAGAACAAGAGGAAGGAAGCTGAGAAATAAGAAAGCTAAACTCGGCACCGCTTGCTTCGGAGGTTCAAGTTCAGATCTACCACGTCTGGCCTCTTATACTGACACAATTACGACATACGTCTCACGTTGATGACGGAAAACTTACCGGAATTGGCTGGAATGATACAGTTTTGTTAAAAATATCGTTCATGAAAAAAAACAAAATCAGATTTTCGTCACGTTTTTCCCGCTGGATTAACGGTTGGTCTCGTTTGTTCTCCTCGCAGGTCAACAAGAGCAAGAAATGGCGAGAGCTGTCGAGGCTGCTGAATGTCGGGACGTCGAGCAGCTCGGCCAGCTCTCTGAAGAAGCAGTACATCCAGTACCTGTTCGCCTACGAGTGCAAGGTGGAGCGAGGGGAGGAGCCTCCGCCCGATAACGCCGGAGACGCCAAGAAGTCCCACCAGGCCAAGACTCAGCCGCCGTCTCCTGGTAGGACGACGGCGATCTGGTTTCACACATTTACATGTGAATATGCACAAAATATAAACATTAGTGACCTCGGTTTGACCCAGTTACCCACGATGCATCAGTGTTTCCACTCTGGATGGAAAAGGCCAGTTTATGTTTATTTTCAGGTGATTTTTAAAGGTAAAAAATAAAAGTCTGGAAGACATTTAAATCTTCTTCTTTTTCTGGAAGTAAATAATGAGCTAAGTTTACGCCACACTGAACGGTAAAAGGTGAACATCATGACATCAATTTAACATTTTCAATTTAACTTTTTCATACCAGGAAAGACTTTAAAAGCTTCTTCTTGCGACTGTAAGGTTGTAGATTAAATTCCTGCTTCCTCATGTTTCTTGTTCAAGAGATGACGTTGATCATCGAGAACACAAAGATACGAGAAACAGTTGTTGAATAAAGACTAGAGCTGAAACGACTAATGAATTTAATCAATCATAATCGATTATTAAAACAGTTGACAGATAATTTAGTCATTGATTAGTTGCAGTATAAGAAGAAATCAGCCAATCGTTAGCCTTGTTTTGCTAGCGCATGGCTCATAAACACATTTGCCCTGAGCAAGATGGCGGAGCAGGAAAATGTAGGAAAGTCTTCTTTAAGTGAACATCTGAGACCAAAACATGTCTGAGTTGAAGCAGGAGAGGAAGAACCAGCGCGGTAAAATAAGCTAATAAGGAAATAAAGGCGCT
>JAVLVB010000829.1:117415-127623 GCA_032876305.1 Orestias chungarensis
ATCCATTAACTAGTTAACACATCCATCCATCCATCCATCATCTAGTTAACACATCCATCCATCCATTCATCCATCAACTAGTTAACACATCCATCCATCCATTCATCCATCAACTAGTTAACACATCCATCCATCCATCAACTAGTTAACACATCCATCCATCCATCCATCCATTCATCCATTAACTAGTTAACACATCCATCCATCCATTCATCCATCAACTAGTTAACACATCCATCCATCCATTCATCCATCAACTAGTTAACACATCCATCCATCCATTCATCCATCAACTAGTTAACACATCCATCCATCCATCAACTAGTTAACACATCCATCCATCCATCCATTCATCCATCATCTAGTTAACACATCCATCCATCCATTCATCCATTAACTAGTTAACACATACATCCATCCATCCATCCATCCATTCATCCATGAACTAGTTAACACATCCATCCATCCATTCATCCATTAACTAGTTAACACTTCCATCCATCATCTAGTTAATACATCCATCCATCCATCCATTCATCCATCAACTAGTTAACACATCCATCCATCCATTCATCCATCAACTAGTTAACACATCCATCCATCCATCAACTAGTTAACACATCCATCCATCCATCCATTCATCCATTAACTAGTTACCACATCCATCCATCCATCCATCATCTAGTTAACACATCCATCCATCCATTCCTCCATTAACTAGTTAACACATACATCCATCCATCCATCCATCCATTCATCCATGAACTAGTTAACACATCCATCCATCCATTCATCCATTAACTAGTTAACACTTCCATCCATCCATCCATCATCTAGTTAATACATCCATCCATCCATCCACTACTGTAGTTAACACATCCATCAATTTATCCATTCATCCATACATTTGTCCAGCAATTCAACCGTCAGCCAGTAAGTACATCCATCCACTGATTCATCTGTCATCCATCCATACATCCATCAGTTAGTTAACACATCCATCCATCCATCCACTCATCCATCCCACCCTCGTCTTCTCCTGTAAGATCGAGGAGCTTTCTAGCTGCCAGTCGTCTCGGTCAGAAATGTTTGATATTATTCGTGTTTGTTTTGCTTCGACCTCTCAGGTCAGCTCAGCGGCTGTTAAACTCGTCACCGATCCGTTGCCTGTCGTGCGTTCTCAGACTCGGCCGGATGCTCGAAGCCTCCGCCTCGCACCAGAGAGGTCCTCATCAACGGACAGACGGTTAAACTCAAATACTGCTTCACCTGCAAGATGTTCCGGCCGCCGCGGGCGTCTCACTGCAGCCTCTGCGACAACTGTGTCGGTCAGTGAGAGTTTGCTTCCTTTCAGCTCCGGGAGTCGTTTACACTCATCACTTAACGTTCTGCTCCTGGCTGTTTTTCTCTCATTTTCAGTCATTAATTACCAGGGTGTGTTTGTTTTTTTCACAAATCTTTCAGTGAATAGCGTCTTTATTCCCTGCAGAGCGTTTCGACCATCACTGTCCGTGGGTGGGGAACTGCGTCGGACGAAGGAACTACCGCTTTTTCTACCTCTTCATCCTCTCCCTGTCCTTCCTCACCATCTTTATCTTCGCCTTCGTTGTCGCTCACGTCGTCCTCAGTGAGTAACTCTGCCTCGGCCGCCTCCTCCTTCTGTTTCCTCTTGATTTTCTCGCCTTCTCAGATTTTGATCTTACTTTAGTATTTAACTGTTTTTTTGTTAACCTAAAAACCTCTAATGAACCTTTTCTTTATTACATAAAACGAGAATTGTTCATGATTGTCAATCCCGTCCAAAGAGATGCAGACGCCTCCGACAAAAAGCTGCAGCTGTGCATAAAAATCCCCAACAATAGTGAGGAAAAACGTTTTCATTTATCTCACCTGAAACCCAAACTCTTCTGCAGCATCTATCTAAACCTGCTAAATGTGAACTTCCACAGTGAGCTTACATGATCACAAGTGTTTGGTTTTAGCATCGGATCGGGATAAAACCATGTAAACGCTCCCACTTGGATCATATGCAGATCACCGATCGTGTCAACAGGTTTTAAATCGCCTGAACCAGGCTATGAGGAGCATCTGCTTGTTTTAACCCAGATCTGTGTTTTGTTTTTCCCTCTCCTCATCCAGACTCTCTGCTCAGGTCGTTAAACTTGTTATCCCGCAGCTCTTTAACAACCAGCAGACTGTCTCAGATAAACTCGTGTCTTTTTCTTCTGAGCGCTCCTTGTTTTGCTGTTTTTAGCAGCGCTGCTAAAAACAGACCCGACTTTGATCGGCGCGGCGGCATCTCTGCTGGTGTGGGGACTTTGTGTTAAAAATACCTAATTTGGCCTCAGAAAGGCGTGAAGAAGGAAAACTAAACGGTCCCCCCAGAAACACGTGGGCAGAAATCCTTGATTTTGAGGTGAATTTTGCAGCATTTCGTCTTCTGCTATGAAAATGCAGAAAAGTGTGAAAAACTTGTATATTGTTGTTTCCAAATGTAGGAGAATAAACCTGCTTCTCCCTCATCTAGTAAACAGCAAACATGACATAACATAGCAGCATAGCTGAGCCAGTTATTTAGTCCCGTTATGCTAACTTAGAGTCTTGGACCATTTAAGGTCATCTATAACGTAGTATGAGCTAAATATGAACATTGCTTAGTTCTAAAATCCAGAATCTAAGAACAAAGACAGTTGTTACTAACTTAAAGCTCCTGTAGTAAGACGCTGGATCAACTTCAGTCCATTTGCTTCACTTGCTTACTAGTTAGGCTACGCTTTAAGCTACTGTTAGCATGCTAACTGTTACGCTTTAGGCTAGTGTTAGCATGCTAACTTTAACTCTTTAAGCTAGTGTTAGCATGCTAACGCTTTAAGGTAGTGCTACAATGCTTACTTTAACCCTTTAAGCTAATATTAGTATGCTAACTTTAACCCTTTAAGCTAATGTTAGCATGCTAACTTTAACCCTTTAAGCTAGTGTCAGCATGCTAACTGTAAACCTTAAGCTAGTGCTAGAATGCTTACTCTTACACTTTAGTGTTGGCATGTAATCAGACTCCAACTCTAACCCTTTAGATTGTTGAACTTCAGTCCATTTGCGTTTATTAGTTGACGGGGCAGATCTGCCGCATCCAATATGGCCGACACGCTGACGTGCCGCCGCTGCTGGGACCAAAACATGTGTTTATTATGGTGGTGCCATAACAAACACGTTGATGACGTCACTACGCGACACGCCGGACCGTTCACTTTTTGCTTTCGCGGGTTAGTTTCAGTCAAAAGTAAGAAATTAATCAATTATTTCAAATTTCTGTGCAAAAAATCAGTAAAATCTGGCGAATTTACATAATTCTGTGATGTCTGTGCTAAGCTGCTATTTATACTGCGAATATGCGGCTTTTTAAGAATCATGCGCACCCACGCATATCGTGCGCCCTTTCCTTGATTTTGCGTGATTTTCTTGCGATCGCAGAATCGCGTTTTCCTGGAGGGACTGACTAACCAGCCAAATGAGAAATAAAATACTTTCTTTAACTGTTGGGTGTTTCTAAAGATTCAGCTTTAAAAGAGCCACAAAAAAAACAACCTCCATGATGTTTCTGAGGGAGAGATTTGAGGTTTTGTTTGTGAATCAAAACAAACAAACGAACACAGAGTGAGCCTGTAGATGTGTGGATGGATGAACAGCATTAATAGAAAGCTGCTTCTTCTTCTTCTCTGCGGTCCTCCAGGGTCGAACCGGACCGGTTTTCTGACTACGCTCAAAGACAGTCCGGCCAGATATCCTTTAGAGATCCAAAGGTTCTGGACTCCCAGAAGTTTGATTTTGCCGAGCTGGTAGCGGTTCTGAAATGTTCCGTAAAGTCGCGTTTTATATAGAAAACACAGAAAAAAACATAGCTGCTACCGTCGTCATACGTAAGGACGGACCAATCAGGAGAAAATCAATCACTGGCGCTAATTAGCTCTCATGTCGTGTTTCTGATAAATCAATGGCTCACATCTACGAGCCAACATGTCCTACAAAGCTCTGCCAAGGTCGGTGTCCCTGTCCGACCAATCAGCTCGCGGCGTCATCATCCGTCCTGATGTAGGGGAGAAAATCCTCTCAACTGAAAGTATTGCAGCTCATTGTTTTGAAGCTCTGACTAGAACTAAAGTCGTACCTAAACTTGGTTTAAAATCAGAACCTGGGACAAAAAACGTGAGCTTTAATGTCCAAAATTAGGGCTGGCAATGCAAATTTAGTTCTTATAGAATTAGTTCTGAAATCAAGATAAGATCCGGAAATCAAGATAAGCTATAACCAGGAAAAACAAGAACTAAAGTTAAACTATCAGGACTAAAGCTAACACTGAGATCAGAGCTGGAAGAAGAAGAATAGGTGAGCTAAAATCTAGTGAGATTTCAACAGAACAAAATCTACATGAAATTCGAGGTTTGAAACCAGAACTAGAACTGAAGTCAAAGTAAATCAGACCAAAGCTCTGAGAACTGAATACTAAACTGAGGATTTGACCTAAATCTGAACAAAGGTCAGTTTAAAACCAAACCAGGAGTAAGAATGGTTACAGTGAAAACCAAACAGAGCCGGAACGCTCGAGCTAAACCCTGGAGAGAAGTGAGTTTTATAATCAGATCTAAGAGGAATCCGGCCTCCTTGACTCGGCTTCACTATCCTGGAGGTGCTGGTTTGCTTCTTCTCCGTCTGGTCCATCGTCGGCCTGTCGGGTTTCCACACCTACCTGATCAGCTCCAACCAAACCACCAACGAGGACGTGAGTATTCCCGCTACGTCGTCCAGGAGCACAGACACGGTAAAAACCAACAAAAAACAAACAGCTGATCCTGGTTTATCCCGTTCAGATCAAAGGAACCTGGTCCAGGAAGGAGGGAGGGAACAACTTCAACCCCTACAGTCACGGCAGCGTCTTCACCAACTGCTGCGCAGCTGTGTGTGGACCTCTGCCTCCCAGGTCAGCAAAACCCGGGAAAAGAAAGCCACAGGATCAGCACTTTGGTCTAAACTAGAACCAGGATTGAAATAAACTAAAGAAAGTGGAGCGCTGTGGTTTTCCTGCCTACCTTTTTTTTTTTACTCCCAGGTTAAAGTTCCCAGGTTGAAGTCAAAGCCAGACTTTTATCAACCAGAACCCAGTCGGATGCGGTCGGTTTCCATGGTGATGGATGGTGATCTAATGCTGCGTTCACACCAAACGCGCCTGTAGCTTCAAAAAAGCATTGAACACTTCAAGTTGGACACGTTTTTACATTTTGCGCTCTTTTTAGGGTTAGACGCTTCAAACTAGAGTAGAAACAACTAATCAATTTAACCGATTATTAAAATAGTTGACTGCTAATTTAGTCGTCGATTCGTTGCTTTATAATCACGTTTTACCGTAAGCGTCTATTTTTAACCAAATCTATTATATCTGCAGTCAATAGGTGGCAGTAATGAGGTACTAGAAGAAGAAATCATCCAATCGTTAGCCTTGTTTTGCTAGCGCATGGCTCAGGCAGCATAAACACATTTGCCCTGAGCAAGATGGCAGAGCAGGAAAATGTAGGAAAGTCTCTGAGACCAAAACATGTCAGAGTTGAAGCAGGAGAGGAAGAACCAGCGGCAGCAGCAGAACCTCTGACCCGGCCCGTCTCCATCTTTGTTTCTCAGTTTGATCGACAGGAGAGGTCTGACCCACGCCGACCCTCCACAGCCCGTCCCCCAGACCAACGGCGGCGCCAACTTCGTCCCCATGCAGCTCCACGGTCACATGGTAAGTGGAGACGGTCCGCGCACCGTCAGGACGGAGTGTCCCTGTTTAACCCTTCCCCCTCCTGTCCCATCAGTGCGACCAGGACCAGTGCATTCAGAGCACCAAGTTTGTCCTGCAGGCCGCAGCGACGCCCCTGCTGCACAGCGACCCCGTCTTTCTGGCGTCTCTGCCCGCCAAGGTCGCCAACCTGGGCGGTCCCTGTGCCTACTTGGCGCCGGCACAGCCGTCCCTGCCGTCCTGTGCCGGAGACGTCCCGACGTTAAGGGACGCCGCTGTGGACTCCCACTGCCACCATCACCTGCACCTGCATCACCTCCACCACCACCACGTCTTCACCAGCCCGGAGGAGACGCCGTGCAACACGCCGCTGGCAGCCCTGCCATGCCACGCCCACATGCACCTGCAGCCGCCGCCCGTCCTGTTCGACCCCGTCCAACAGGACGCTCTGCACGAAGACTCGGTTAGAGGCCTGGTGAAACTCAGCTCCGTCTGAACGCAGGAGCGGAGGAAAGAAAGCAGAACTTTAACCTTTGAAAAGTCTCTTTGTTTCTTTGTAGTTATTTTTATGTTTAAGTTTTTAAATCAACTAACAGTTTTAGGTTTGGCGCTGAAAAAACGTGCAAATCTGGTAAGTTTTTACTAACATTCAAACTGAGTCAAGAAAAAAATCTTCCTCTGCGAGACGACATTATATTCTATGAAAGACAAACACGGTTAGCGCCAGCCTGGAGTAGTGGATCAAAAATTATTTATTTTGACGAAAGTAAGACGGTGGTGGCAGCGTCATGCTTTGGTGGAAGTTCATGGACCTATATCCAGGAGATGTTTTGCAAACAAGAAAGTGGGTCGGGATGAGAAACAAGATGTCAAACCCCAAAAGACATTCAGTCAGTCAAGAGGTATACAGTTTAAAGTTCTGTCAAAAAACAAAAAAAAGCATGCCACACTTTGTAGATTTGCAGGAAGCTGTGATTCAGTTCACCTCCACCTCCAGGTGAAGGTTGTGGTTTCGATGTGGCAGAATGTTAGGAGCGTCGCGTTATTACGTCGGCTCGGTTCTGTGTTTGTTGTTTAGCTTTTTTTTTTGAAGTTCAGCACCTTGGTTTGTTTGGTTTTGGGTGTTTTTTGTTGAGGTTCGGACGTCGACTCATTCAGGTGAAGCAGTTCGAGCTGAGCCAGGACCAAAGGTCAACTTCTCTCTACCTTCATCCTCCTTCTCCCAAATCTCAGAGAACTTTGAATCCAGAATAAGCGACTTTAGTGACGGTGAATGATGATGGTTCCTTTATCTTCTTCTTCTTCTATTGTTTCTGTGGAGCTGCCGAAACACTCGGCTGGACTTCGCTTTATGTCTCAAATTCAGTTTTATACCAATGATGTCATCACTGTATTCAATAAAAAACAAAATTTCTAAATTTAAATCCTTAAAGGAAAGCACCTGCTTGATGACAATAAATGTAAAGTATTTTGCTCCCTTTAGCTGTTCTCTGTTCGGCTAAAACACATTTTAGATGGTTTGGATTTAACACTAATACAAACAAGAAAAAGCTATTTTAACATCAGATGGTTCTATAAAAGCAGCGTGTTTATCAAATTTAGTCTTAAAAACCGGGAATGTTTACATGGAAACATTTTTTTAAAGCCATGTTAAAATGTACCTGATACAAACAAAAGAAAAACAACAACTCTTTAGTTAAATGAGTTATCTCAACTACATTTAATTTTCCAGTGGGATAAATAAATGATTTTGATTAAAAAGAACTGTTTATCAGGTAAAAATAGTAAATACATTTTAAAAATACAAAATGTCTTACAAATCAGACAAAAGCCAAAATTAAGAACTTAAATGAGTATTTATGATTATCATGAGAAATATTAATGTACATCCTAATTTAATGCTGACCTGGTATGTTCTGTCCATAATTAGTGTTTATACACCTTGAAAATGATTTTCTTTATGTTGTTTAAACTGCGGGGAATAGAAGTAAGAACTGGTGCTTCTGTGTTTTCAACTATTCACAGAAATTTTACGAAAACCTAGAAGAACCTAAAATTGATAAATATTTAGCTCCTCCAGGCCGCTAGGTGGCGGTCGTAACGCATCCTGGCGCCACAGAGCAGCCAATGAGCGGCCGCGGTGGGCTGTAACCTGGATACGGTTGCTAGGCAGAGACAGCTGGGAAGGGAAGAGGGAACAACGGCGTCCTTTGATGACATAAACAAAGAGAAAAGCGCGGCAGCTGCACAAAAACCCTCCAAAACAACCATAAAGCCATTAAACTTTCCTCACATTATTTTTATATAGATTCACTTTATCATTCATTAGTGCCAAACTGATTAAAATATTTAACTGATCATAATAAAAGCGGGTTGTATACGCAGTTGTCTTGATTATAGATGGTTCATGTTAAATCTAAGTAAAATGTAACTTTATCATATATACACGCGTTAATAGTGTGATTTAAATACATGTTTGATCTAAGGGAAATCTGTGTTTCATGAAAAAGATTTTGGTGTTTCATAAGCGACGGTTTTCTTTGTTTTATAACGTCGTTTTTGGCAGTTTCGTAACTTTGAGCCCTTTTGAATTTCCCGCAGTATTTCCACGTAGTGCGTAATGACGTCCCGCCATCTGATTGGCTGGACTGTTAAAGGGGCGGCACGCGCTCTGCTCCTACTGGCCAGTTGAGTTCCGGCGGGAAGTTTCCAATAAATAGCCGAGCGGTGAACAGACGCCGCTTCATTCTCTGCTCTGTTTCCGTCCTCGCTGCCTCTTGGTTTAGCTTCCTCACCTTTTAGTCGGTAATTTTAAGCCTTAATTTCGTATTTTTCCTGTTTATTTCTCGTGTTTGTGTGAAACCGAAGCAGATACGATGCCGTCCGCCCGCTCTCCTCTCTCTGTGAAGAACCAGCAGCCTCTCAGTGACCAGCTGGACGCCATGTCTCTGGACAAAGAAAACACGGTGAGCGGGAGAAAACAAACTAAAACTCTGCACGGACTTAAAGGGGTTTGTTGTTAGAAATGTTCCGTCTGTTTCCCTTCCAGCCTCCCAGCATGAACGGCACCCGCGTCCTGGCGTCCAAAACGGCCAGGAAGATCTTCAGCGAAGCCTCGGTGAGTCTGGAAAACCCACCGGAGACTTTCCCGGTCGTTAGCGGGACTCTAGTGCGCGCGGAGCGGCCTGGAGAGGCGATAGAGAGTCGCTGTGGCGCCAAACTGGAGGAAGTGGCGCAAACAGCTGCTATGATTCAGACCTGATCCAAACAATGGCGTTAAAAATGATTTAATTTAATCCCAAAGGGAAGATAAATGTTGTATAGGTCGTGTTATTTTATTTAAAAAGCTGCTGTACGTTACCTCCTGTAGCGGTCTTTGTTACTGCTGCTGTAAACGAGCCCCTGATTCACATTTAAGTCTAAAGAGGATATATTTTTATGATGTTTTCCATATTACACATTATTTATTTTAAATTCATTTCCTTTTATGAACCTTCTTACATATAGTGCTACAAATGATCAGACAGTGTTTTGTTTAATTTTATTTATTTCTATTGTATAAAATAAACTCAATGTTCTGTGTTTTTTCCTCATCATAACTTGCTTAATTTTCAGGTTAATAGATTATATATCTGCTGTAGTGTCCTAAGATGAGACGTGCCAGGAAAAACGGCAAATTAAACATTTCTCAACATTGAAAGACGAGCTATGTCTGAGAGCCGAGCTGATGTTTGCTTGTTTTTCCAGCCCAAAGCCGTGAAGAACAGCAGCTCTGAAGAGGAGCCTCTGCTGAAGGAGAACCCTCGCCGTTTCGTCATCTTCCCAATCAAGTACCACGACATCTGGCAGATGTACAAGAAGGCGGAGGCTTCCTTCTGGACGGCTGAGGAGGTAGTCACACCACACTCGAGTGTAACATTAGCCTTTAGCGCCTCTTCCACTCCTATAGTGTCTTTAATCTGCTTCTGGAGGCCTCCCGGATGACTAATGTTAAGTTTTCCGATGTTTCCAGGTGGATCTCTCCAAAGACCTGCAGCATTGGGAGTCCCTGAAGGACGAAGAGCGATACTTCATCTCGCACGTGTTGGCCTTCTTCGCCGCCAGCGACGGCATCGTCAATGAGAACCTGGTGAGAAAAGTTAAAAAGTCTCGTGACAATAACTGCTCACAGCAGACGCACAACATCTGAAAATTAGATTGGATAAAGATTGGGGAATAGGAACGGTCACACCAATTATGACCAGGCGCTGTTTTCTGCTTGTTCTCGTGACGTTTCCTGTTTCGACCACCAGGTGGAGCGCTTCACTCAGGAAGTGCAGGTGACTGAGGCCAGGTGTTTCTACGGTTTCCAGATCGCCATGGAGAACATCCACTCTGAGATGTACAGCCTGCTGATCGACACGTACATCAAGGATCCCAGCGAGAGGTGAGCGCCTCT